>JAPPVO010000017.1:21689177-21799177 GCA_030407325.1 Camellia japonica | reverse complement strand
ATTTGACAAAAAAGGCAAAAAAATGGTCTCCAATGGCTTGCTATTCTACTTGTCAAAGATAGCAGATGCCATATCTGTTATCAAATTTGGCAAGTTGAATAGCAGCTGCCAACCTTGCCAGTTCAGCAAATATCAACAGATTTTTGGCACAAACCCAGTTGATAAAAACAGAATTGAAACAGTAGGGAACCCAAAAAATTCAGAATCAAACCCAAATATGAGAATCAAACCCAATTTTCAATTTTGTTGCCAAATTAACAAATTTTAGAATAAATTTGACAAACCCAAATTATGTTTCTCTTAATTTTTTATTTTTTAAAATCATTTATTACCAAATCAGTCGATCCAAATCAGATAGATATTATCACAATAAACCAAACCAAACCAAACCAAAATAGGCTTCAATTCTTTGAAGATCAAAATAAAATAAATGGATAAACAAAAATAGATGGATGAACAAAAATACGATGAACAAAAATTAAACCAAAAATCAAAATAAATAATTAAGAAAATTTTAGCAAACATACCAGATTGTGTTCTTTGAAGATCCTTTTGGAGATGCTTGAGTTCTTTGAAGATCTGGTTTCAAGCCATCGCGAGAATGGAGTTTCAAAAATCGCGATCACCTCAGATCCACATCAAAAACTAGAAAATAAACAAAAAATCAAAGCATATATATATATATGTGTGTGTGTGTGTATATAGATGAAGATCGTACCAGAGAGAGAGAGAGAGAGAGAGAGAGATGAGGGGCTTTGGATAATGGAGGAGAGTGAAAGGGAAAGTGAAAACAGCTTCATAGGTAGAGAGAAAGAGAGAGAGAGAGACGTTTCGATCATGGAGGAGGAGAAGGGATTGGTTTGAGGAGAGGGAAGACAGAGAGAGGGAGAAGAAGAGTGAAAATAGAGAGAGAGGGAACACAGAGTGAGAGAGTGAGAGGGAATACAGAGTGAAAACAGAGAGAGAGGTTTCGATCATGAAGAAGGAGAAGGGAGAGTGGTTTGAGGAGAGAGAAGACAGAGTGAGAGGGAGAGGAAGACGGTGTATATCACAAGTGAGATGAAGGTTGAATGATTCTAGAGAAATCATCTCAACCATTGATGTTTTATACGTGGACGGTGGAGATGCTCTCCATCTGTATAAAAAGAGCCGTTGTGCTTTGTTTAGTTTTAAAAAAACAAAAACAAAAACAAAAACATTAATTTTTTTTACAACAGCTATCTTCAAACAGCTATTTCCCCCAAACGGTAATATTTTGAATTTCTATAAATTGAAACCCTCTATATCAATTTTATTTCACAGCAAACATTTGGATTTAATTTTTCTTTTCTCCTCTCTTCTCTGAATTTGATTTTACAGCAAACCTCTAAAATTATTTTCTTTTTGTTTTTCCAATCACTATGGAAGGTTTATCAAAAACAAAGAGAGGAAAATCATTCACCATTGAAAAAGATATGGCAATTTGTAAATCTTGGTGTCACATTTCGGAAGACACAATTGTTGGCAATTCGCAATCGTATGCTCACTTTTGGAGGAGAATTTACAAAAATTATTACTTGCTTCAGAATAATCAATCAAGAACACAAGTGTCTATTCAATCTCGATGGGGTATAATCATGAAATGTTGTAACAAATTTCAGGGGTGTTTAGCGCAAGTCAAAAATCTTCACCCAAGTGGGATACCTCAAGTTGATATAGTAAGTTTTCATCTTCAGTTATTATGTTTAGTTTTTTATTCTGGTATCGTATAAAAATTAACTAATTAAATAATGTTTCAATTTTTTTGATACAGATGTTTAAAGCAAAACTGTTATACCATCAAGATGAAAGCAAACATTTTGCTTTTGAACATTGTTGGCTAATCTTGCAAGACAATATCAGATGGCAAAATGTAGCTCCTACGAATACAGTAAAGTCAAGGATGCACACAGCGTTTACCCCTAATTCAGCCCCCGATTCCCCTATAGATAACTACATTTCTTTTGAAGAGGACAACAGTCCAAGTGTTGGTAATAATCCAACTGTTGGTGAGGGCAATGTCTCTACGAGGGGTAAAAGGCCTATGGGTAGGAAAGCTGCAAAAGAATTATTTCGGAGAAATTAACTTGTTGAAACTAAAGTCCAAAAAATGAGCATACAATTGGAGACATTTAACCAACACTTTGCTGAGAAAGAAAAGAAAAAAGAGGAAAGAGAAGAGAAAATGATTCAAGCACTGCAGGAGATAAAAGAACTCAAGATGAAATAACATGACTTTGAGATGAAAAATGAAGAGCATGTAATAATGACTACGGACATTTCTTATTTGGATCCTCAAATGAAAGCATATTACACAATGTGAAAAAATGAGATTTTCGCCAAGTGGTCCTCAAATGTGAGCAGCCCAAATTTTTATTTCTCCTACCTCCTGATGAATAATTACGAGATAATGTATTTTTAAATTTTGTAATGTCATTTAATTTTTGATGTAATTGTTAGTCTTTATTTGCAATGTTAATTTTTATTTTGTAATGAAATTTCATGTTTTTTTTATATTTTATTTTTGAGTATTTTCTACAACACAATGTAATATTATTTTTGCAATACATAATGTTGACTAATTTTTAGTATAATTTAAATTTTTCAATAAAGTATAATGAAAAAAATAAATATATTTAAGGCAATAAAAAGATAAAATACATTTACTGACATTAAATGAAGATAATTTTATTATAATAAAAAGACATTAAATGACATTAACTATCATTAAAAAGATAAAATACAAACTTAATCTAACTCTCCAACGCGGGACCACAAGTGTTCAATTAGATCATTACAATTTGCATTATGGGCTTCAGTAGATCTAATCCTCTGCCGATTCAACATAAATTAAGCATACTTCTCATTCAGATCACGTGACACTTGTCAACGGGTATTACTGGTATCAATCTCAAGTTCTGCTGCACTGTGTTCATTTTCTAAAATATTATGCTCGTCTTCAATGATCATATTGTGCAAAATAATGCACATCTTCATGATGTAGTACAGATCCTCATCACTCCAACCTCTAGTTGGAACTCTGACAATATTAAATCGTTCTTGGAGCACTCCAAATGCCCTTTCGACATCCTTCCGACGTGCTTCTTACATCCTCGTAAATAGTTGTCTCTTTGTGCCTTAAGGTTGAGATATTGTTTTCACAATCGTTGCCTAACGAGGATAGATACCATTAGCAAGATAATACCCTACGGTATACACGTGATTATTGATGATGTAGTTGGCAGCAAGGGCACGTCCTCTAGTTAATTCAGCAAATAAAGGCGACTTGTCAAGAACAATAATATCATTTAGAGAGCTAGGCATGCCAAAAAAAGCATGCCAAATCCACAAGTCATAGGAGGCAATTGCCTCGATTACAACTGTTGGTTTGTGGTAGTACCCAATGCAAGCACCGACTTGGATAGTTGGACATTTATCCCAACACCAATGCATACAATCCAAGCTCCCTAACATTCCAGGAAACCCGCGTTGCTCTCCCTCTTGCAATAATCTGGCGACATCTGCTTCATTTGGGGATCTTAAGTAAATGGCTTCATAAGTAGCAACAATTGATCTGGTAAAAAAATTCAAGGCGGCAATTGCAGTACTTTCATCGATTCTAATGTACTCGTCTACAGCATCAGCAGGCATGTCATACTGCAGGATCCAAAGTGCTGCAGTCATCTTCTGTACACCAGATAATCCAGGAGCACCAGTGGCATCACGGGTTTGGATGAAGTACTCATTCACTTGTTGAATATCATGTAAGATACTAACAAACAATGATGACCACCTCATTCAAAAACGTCTTCGGAAGTATTCTTCTGGATAGACAGGATTATCTGCAAAGTAATCTCTATAAATTTGTTCGTCGCCTTTGACCCTCTCACGATTAATGTATCAACGACCACTTATGGAACCAACACGTCTGGTTGGTTAGTTTAGGCTTAACGCTTGTATTCTTTATTGTTGCGCTGTGACCAATTGCATCATGACGATATCATCATCAGATGATGAAGATTCATCAAAATCTCCATTGAATATGGCTTTAGTCAAATTGTTCACTGTAGGTGGATGGATAAGTGGGTGAATATGAAAATTGTAGAAAATCTTCTGGGTGGATATAGAAAGTTTAGAAGATATGAAAATGATGGATAGGTGAATATGAAAATTGTAGAAAACACTATATTATATTTATAGAGAAAATTGTGGGTGGGTGAATGATGGATGGTTGTTGAGTGGGTAGATGAATAATGGATGGTTGTTGGGTGGGTAGTTGTTGGTGAATGAATGTTGGGTTAATAATGGATGGTTGTTGGTGGTTGGTTGTTGGTGAATGAATGATGAGTGAATGATAGATGATTGTTGGTGGGTAATTGGTGATTGTTTATTTTTTATGTGTAGTTAAAAAAAATTATTAAATATGTAGTGATATGTTTTTTGGTGGGGTGAATTATATTTAATTTTTTTTTTCTTCCAAATTTTCAATTTTTTTTTTAATTTTTATATTTGTCTAGTTGGGAATAATATAAATATATAATTTTTTTTACAAACAAGTAAAAAAATGTCACAAAAGACAAAAAATAAACAAAAATAAAATCACGAAAAAACCTATATCCAAACAACACCTATAAACTTGGAGGGAAAATTGGTTGAGATTTGCTAAAATAGCAAATGACCATTGGAGCACCATTGTTATAATTTGGCAAAATAGCACTATTCATTGCCAAATTATAGCAATAGCAATGACATTATAGCAACAATGGTTGGAGATGCTCTTATATGTATGCTTTTGTTAATTTTTATATATATATATATTACATAATGGCCCCCCAGTTTCAATTTAACACTCAAAAAAAATTGTAAAGACTCTAATATAGTAGAGTTACCTTTCAAAGTAAACATTTACAATAATGTTATAGTAATCATATTTTCTTATTATGTATTGTTTATCCTCTTATGTGTCAGTGCTAGATTAGTATCAAATATGAGTGGTTAAGGTAATAAATAAATTGTGGTAAAAAAAGATGATCATTCTATTATTATTATAGTTCAAAAAAAAATTATAACATTATTGAAACAATTTAATCTGGTCCATGTTAAAAATAATATAGTTTATTTGTGAGTTTCTATAATGTATTTAATGGAACAACTTGTAAAACTTTATGTACCTAAGGATATTGTATAATAGATTAATTATATTAAGATTTTTTTAACTATTATCAAATATTACTTTAACTTATCTATAAATTTTTACATTTTGACCTCCTTAATCATAAAATTCATACAAATAATATTTAATTAAGACTAATCTCTTATAATTTTATTGGTTCAATTAACCTCTATTGAGTAATATTTAATAATGATTTAATCAAATAAAACTCCAACGAATCCATCGACGGCTCAGTAGATTTATTCTATACCTTCTCTTTAGCGAAATGACCCCTCTACCAGAGAAATTTTGACTCCACCCTAGCCCACACACTACACCACACTGACAGCTAACACCTAAAAAAATCATCACATAACAACCAAAATTAACGATACACGATGAACAACACGCACAAAATAAACGTAAAATACACCAAACAATCGAAATACCTACCTATTACCATACAATGGGTGCAAGCAACACCGGAACAAGCCAATCAAAACATCACCAAAATGGGGACACACAATCGAATTATAGTCACCACTGAAAAAATGGAACACATCACACTCAATAACCCCCCTCTTCCCTCATTCTCTCTCCAAAAGAATGAAATCAATATTAAACAATCAAAACCCCTTGCACACGTTAACATTGCCCTATATCATCCAACACCAAATCACTCATTTAGGAAAAACATTCACACAAAGGGTATTTATGTAAAATTAAATGGAACAAAACACCCTAAATAAAACTTATCAAAAAAAAATAAGACTAATTGATTCATAAGAAAACTCTCAAGATTAAATAGTTTAACTTTTCTCTGTATAGAATTTATGAGTAATTTTTCCTATTTATTAAACCTTGAAACATGTTCATGAGCCAAAACCATAGGCCTAAGTCATATACAACAAGTGAGTAGCCTATTACAAACTAACAGACTACTTCGCGGGTTTAACCAACAGATTAAGACTCCAAAATTTTTTTTTTCCATTTCTTTATAATTTTTGTCGAGCTCGTGGATCGGACCAAACTAGGCTTTAAACCCTAGGCATAGCCCAGCCTTAGCCCTAGCCCAAGACTCATTTGGGTGGGGCCCACCAAAGCGATGTACAAACTTGGGCCAGGTAAAAGCCTATTGGGCTATATTGAACTGGGCTGGGCTACAAGCCTTCTGTCCAAATGATGACTCTTAAGCCTTACTCCATCAACTCTTTATAAATCTCATACTAATGTTCTCACCATGTACAGCTTATTTGTTCAACATATACAACTCATACATGATGGACATTATTCATACATCTCATCTTTTATTATGACTACCCAAGAAATTCTTATATATCCATCTCTTTTTTATAGTGGTGTTTTAGCAATTTTATCGTCATGCCAAACAGCTTTGAAAATTTGTTGAAAAAATACATTAGTTACAAGACAAAACCTCCCAAAATAGATATTATCTTATCTTTATAAATTGTGACAAGAACCATCAACCTAAGAAAAAACCATTCAAGCATATTATAATGGATTCATTGAGTCGTTCAACTATATTCGCAACCATTTTGTTGTCTATCTTCTTTCATTATCTATCTCTAGCAAATGCAACTCGGAATCCACCATACAAATTAGTCAATGAGTTTTGCAACCAGTCACAAAACAAAAACTTCTGCATTGATACTTCCAAGTTGGATCCTCGAAGTGCATCATGTGAGAATATATTGTGAAATATATTGTGAGTCTTACAAATTAAACTGAGAGTCCTATTAGAGGCATGATTGTATTAGAGTCATGATAGTATTGTATTTGTATTTCCTTTTTGGTTTAGGAGTTAGGGCTATATATATTCTAAGGTTTGATTGTAATTGATACACATTGAATATATGAGATACAGAAAGCTATTCAAAAATCTTACATGGTATCAGAGCCTTGTTCGAAACCCTAAGTCCACGCCTGTTGTTTGAAGTTGTCGCCGATTGTTCGAAGTCGTCTCTGTTCTTTGGTCTTCTTCACAGTCGCGACTTAGGGTTCGTGGGTCTTTCTGGTTCGTGGGTCGCGTCTTCAGTCATCATCAGCAACTCGAGATCAGCTTCAGCCCGTGCTTCGTCGCGGCTCAGTTCTGGTCCTTTTGGTTCGCGAACTCAGTCCCTCTGGTTCGCAAACGTCATCACCGTGCTTCTGATTCAGGTCGCAATTGTCTTCCACCGTCGTCCATAGCCATCGCGACTCACCTCGCAATCGTCTTCAGCCATCGCGACTCCGTCCTATCTTTTGAATCTTCTCTGGTTCGTGATCTGTCGTTGGACTCGTAAAGTTGAGTCGCTGCCATTGCTAGACTCGCGAGGTTGGGTCATAGCGACATCAAGCTGTCTTTTCTCTCTGTTTCAACTGGTGCTTGTCTCACTGTTTCGACTGGTCCAGTTCTCTCTCTGTCACGACCCCATTCCGCCCCTAGTAGAATGGTGCCATGATGGCCAGTAATCCGAGATTACCGAAGGCCTACTTTCAAAATTCACACACAACAGAGTATAATATATGGGGCTTACATGTGCGGAAGCAATATATGTAAATCTAATTAGTCCATAAGAGCTGTGCATAAGTCAAATGAAATAGCATACATCTTTACATAACTTTACAACTTGAACACAAATATAATGAAGTGCAAAAATACATCCTGACCAAAAGGCTTCTCAAGCCGACATATACAAAAGACATTAACTACAAGCCAAGAAGCATGATCTTCAAGATGTTTGCAAAACACGAATCCAAAAACACATCGGCAAAACACATCTAGGCGTCACCGCCGTCCTGCTCATCACCTACATATATATAGAGAGGGTGAGCTTGGATACTCAGTGAATAGTATAAGTAATAAAGGGTTTACACGAATGATATTCGAGATCTTTTAACAAAACAATACATGGGATGAATCAAGTTCATCTATCAAATCTTTCAAAGCTTCAAGGGATGCTTACTAACATCAATATAGTACAAGGGATGACATTCCGGACAAACAAACCCACGCGATAAAACCGTCAGTGGCAAGGCAAAACAAGACAAGGGAGATATCTCAAACAATGGTGTCGTTGCATTATAGTCCCCGGACACTAAGGACTTGTGCTACAAATGCTTAGAGTCCCCTAGCACATATGGACTTCCAAAACAAGAGTGCAGTTGCATTATAGTCTCCTGACACTAAGGACTTGTGCTGCAAATGCTTAGAGTCCCCTAGCACATACGGACTTCCAAAACAAGAGTGCAGTTGCATTATAGTCCCCTGACACTAAGGACTTGTGCTACAAATGCTTAGAGTCCCCTAGCACATACGGACTTCCAAAACAAGAGTGCAGTTGCATTATAGTCCCCTGACACTAAGGACTTGTGCTACAAATGCTTAGAGTCCCCTAGCACATACGGACTTTTCCAAGAATGTCATCAAAACAAGATAGTATTTAGTATACAAAATAGGAATAATCATTCATGCTCATAAATACTTTCCGAACGAGGCAAAACAAGGTTTTTATCAAAGCTTTATAACATATCTTTATTAAAAATACCACTCACTTAGCTCTTTAAACGTTGGGGTCGAGGCAAGTCCAAGCCCTACAAACACATGGCAAGTTTATTGAATGCGCTTTTAAACAAGCTTCACATGCATACAAATGATCTCGGCATTCTCCAAAACTAAGTCAAATCAAAACAAACACTGTTTCTCATCTCGGGGAAAACATGCTGGGCACCAACCAGGTCTAGGCCGAGGTTCCACACCTCCTCGCCGAGGTGTGGTCCCGAGGGCCACATTCAAGGATATGAAGTCGGGAAAATCTGGGTTTTCCTCTGCTGAAGATCATGAAGAACATGAACATGAAGAACATGAAAAACATGAATGCTCAATCACAACTTGTTATTTCAAAATCTGGGATTTTCATGCTATGAGTTTAAAAACATGGACCTGGGTACCCATACTTGAAGATCTTATGAAAACAAACACAAAAACATGGAACTTGTTACAAACTTTCGGATCAAACAAGGCTTTTCTTCAAGAACACATGAACACTAACTTCTCTTTCTAAAACCAACTTTAAATCAATGCATGGCATGCAGAACAGATTCGATCATGCAATGCAGCCAGATGATCAATAAGAGCAACAAGAGTAGATTAAGATTCTAACCTCAGAACACAAATCAAACGGTTTGAACTCTAGGAATCAAGCTTGGGATCTACTTCTCTCTCTAAGGACTTCTTCTTTTTCTTCTAGAGCTTCTCTCTCCTCAAGAACAAAGATATGATACAAAATGATACATTTCTAGGTTTGCTGGCTGACTTAACACTCAGCTCGGACACGTGGCAATGGTTGGTTGGTTTAGCTCAAAAAGGTGACTGACTGAAAAGACAAGACTATGACAAAGCGTGTTCAACAAGCTAAGTTGCAAGGGTACTCCGGCAAGTAACAATCTCGGCTAATAACAAGGCTTTGGCAAGCAAGGGACAATGACCTCGGCTAGAAAGGACAACACTTGGCCTAGCTGTGCCACACCTCGGCCTAGATGTGCCACACCTCGGTCTAGGTCGTACCAGTTCAGGAGCAAGATCACTTGGGTTCAAGGGTAACATCTCGGCCTAGATAATACACATCTCGGCCTTGGTGATGAACACCTCGGCCTAGATAATGACATCTCAGCCAATATGTTAGGGTGCGAGTGGAGGTCAACCAAAGGAATCCCAAGATGGTTCTAGGTGTAAGAGTATCAAAGGAGCGACCTAGGCTCAAGATGACCTCGGTTCAAACACACACCAAACAAGGAACATAGCATGCGAGTAACACTTATGCAAGACAAGTTAAGGAATGCAAATGCAACATACCGAGACAAGATCATGTAATACATGCAAGCATGACTAGAGTGGAGTGGGGGTTGTTACACTCTCTCTCTCTCACTGTTATTTGATCATCTGGTGGTATAAATATATACCTCTCATATAAACTCTGTTTTATTAAAATAAAAAAAAAATTAAAAAAAAGGACTCTTCTTTGGCCACTCAGTTATCTGTTATTGCATTTTAACCCTACAAAATTTTGGGTACACTTGAACCCCTTAGTTTTCTAGTTATTATGATGTCTCTGGCTTCGGATGAATGTGCCTACTGCCATCAAAGAGGTCATTGGAAGTATCATTGTCACAAGAAGGGATGTTTGTCTGCTTTGTCTGTGTTTGCCTCGTCTTCTCAGCAATTGCCGATTAAGTTCTGCGTTCCTCCTCTGAGTACCGTTCGGCCTCCCACCGATTCTACTGTATCTGCTCCGGCTCCTGATCCTGACTTAGCTTCCTTAACTGCTCAGATTAGTCAGTTTCAACATACATTGTGTACCTCCCAGCCATCTATATCTGCCTCTATTGTTTCCCCTCTTCATCTAGGTTTGCTTGGGTCTTCTTCAGGTATTTCTTCGTCTGTCTGGCTTTTTGACTCTGGTGCCTCTCATCATATGACTCCCCATCTCTCCTTCCTTCAAAATTGCACTCTTCCTCCTTTTCCTATTACTGTCAATGTTGTTAATGGGTCTGGTATGTCTGTTATATCTGTTGGGTCTGTCGTATCGTCTGCTATGTCTGCTGTCTCTATTCCATCTGTTCTTTATGTTCCTCAATTATTTGTCAGTTTATTATCTATCAGTCAACTTGACGCCTTTGGTTTTGATGTTATCTTTTCCTCTTCTATCTGTTCTGTGCAGGATCGGATGTCTAAACAGCAGATTGGGACTGGTCGTAGAGTTGGGGACCTCCATGTGGTAGAGAGCTTGCATCTACCTTTGACAACCTCTCCAACTGCCTTTTCTTCTTTTCAGTAAGATTCTCTGTCCAGTCCTTTCTACTTGTGGCATTTTAGATTAGGGCATTTGTCTGCTGACCGCTTACGGTCTTTGGCTCAATCAGGTATCTTAGGAAAAGTTTCTCCTAGTGAACTTACTAAATGTCAGGGGTGTAAACTCACCAAGATGACAGCCTTACCTTTTCGTAAAAGCACTTCTATATCTGATATACCATTTTCTTTAGTTCATACTGATGTTTGGGGCCCTTCTCCTGTTCTCACCAAAGGGGGTTCTGCATACTATGTGTCATTTGTTGATGACTGCACCCGTTACACTTGGGTTTATCTTATGACTCATAAGTCCGATTTCTATCAGATATACCGTACCTTTCAGTCTATGATTACTACATAGTTTGGGTCTACTATTAAAGTGTTACGGTCTGACTTGGGTGGGAAATATTTTAAAACTGAGTTTTGTGAGTATTTGACCAATTTGGGTACCATTCACCAAACTTCCTGTACAGATACACCTGCCCAAAATGGTCGCGCTGAGCGTAAACACCGTTATCTCCTTGAGACAGCTAGGTCTCTTCTTCTCTCTGCCTCAGTTCCGGCTCCATTCTGAGGGGATACAGTTCTTACTGTTGCTTTTCTTCTCAATCGCATGCCTACTCCCATTCTTTCTGGTCGGTCTCCTTATGAGGCTTTGTTCTCCTAACTTCCTAACTACTCTCTCCTTCGTGTGTTTGGGTCTGCTTGTTTTGTCCTTCTTCCCCGCAAAGATAGGACCAAACTTAGTGCCCGGTCTGTCCTCTATGTCTTTTTGGGTTATAGTCCTACTCAGAAAGGCTATCGGTGTTACGACCCTGTTTCCCGTCGTCTTTATGTCTCTCGTCGTGTTTCTTTTCTCGAACGTCTGCCTTACTTTTAGCTTCCTCCTGTCACTGCTCCAGTTTCCAAAGAGGATTTGGTTCACATTGACCCATTTCCTTCTGAGATACCGTCTGATGAGTACATCTCCACAGTTCTTTATGAGCTTGTTTCATCTTCTCCTCCTGCTTCACCTCTGGCTACTTTTCCTCCTTTAGTTTGTTCTCCTCCTCCGTTGTTAGTTTATTCTTGTCGCAAGGCTCCTCCTCCACTAGTTGTCTCTACCCCTACTGCTGATCCTCCTGCTGCTGCCGACTCTGATCCTACTGCACACCGATATCCTACTCGAGCGTGTCATCCTCCAAATAGGTTAGGTTGGTCTAATACATGTTTTTCTACTTCCTATCGTACTTTTTTGTCTGCTATTCACTCTTTTTCATAACCTCAGTCTTACAAAGAGGCATGTCAGGACCTTCATTGGGTTCACGCTATGGAAGATGAGTTGTCTGCTCTACAGAAAACTAGTACTTGGGAGCTGGTTCCTTTGCCTGCTGGTAAGAACTTGGTTGGTTGCAAATGGGTCTACAAAGTCAAGACTCATTCTGATGGGTCTCTTGAGCGCTACAAAGCTCGTATGGTTGCCAAAGGTTTCTCTTAGGAGTATGGTATTGATTATGAGGCAACATTTGCTCCAGTTGCCAAGATGACTACTGTCCGTACTTTGATCTCTGTCGTTACTATTCGTTCTTGGCCTCTTTATCAGATGGATGTTAAGAATGCTTTTCTTAATGGCCATCTCACTGAGGAGGTTTACATGCGTCCTCCTTCTGGTCTTCCCCATTCTTTTGGCCAAGTTTGTTGTCTTCGGCGTGCTCTGTATGGTCTGAAGCAGTCTTATCGTGCTTGGTATGACCGCTTTCAGACTGCTGTTACCGAGCTTGGGTTTCATTGTTCTGCTTTCGACTCTGCTTTATTTCTGAGACATACATTGGCTGGTTTTGTTGCTCTCTTACTCTATGTGGATGATATGATCATCACTGGCTCTGACTCTTCTGCTATCTCTGAGGTCAAGCAGCATCTCTTCCGCACCTTCAAAATGAAAGATCTGGGTTCATTACGGTATTTTCTTGGTATTGAGGTTGCTTCTTCTCCAAAGGGTTATTTTCTATCTCAGGCTAAGTATGCTAATGAAGTCATTCACCGTGCTGGTCTTACCGACACTAAGATTTCTGATACACCTATTGAGCTTAATGTGAAGCTTAATTCTACTGATGATGTCCCTCTGGATGATCCTACTTTATATCGCGAGCTTGTGGGTTGTTTAGTTTATCTGACGGTCACTCGTCATGATCTTGCTTATGCTGTTCATGTGGTTAGTCAGTTCGTTTCTTCTCATTGCTCTACCCATTGGGCTATTTTGGTTCGCATTCTTCGCTATCTCAAGGGTACCATATTTCAAGGCTTATTATTGTCCTCTACTTCCTCTTTAGACCTGGTGGCCTATTGTAGACGTCCCCGAACGTCCCGGGAGGGAAATCCCGTTTTGTTCAATTGGGCTCACTACAGTTCAGGACTCAATGTCACGGTCCTGTATCTAATCTCGCAGAGTGCAATGTAAGACCGATGAATCATCAAAGAGTCCAAATTCGGCAAATCGTTTTTGAAAACAGATTTTTTGAAAGAAGTGCCAAACATGGACTGCTTTGCCAGATACAGAGTCGCCACCTAAATATTTTGTTTTTGGGGAAATTTAGGAAACCCTGACTCGTTGCCTAAGGCCACGTGTCCGTCATCACCAAAGTTGCCTCAGCTCGGGAACTTGCGTACGATTGGGGAAGGTCACTTCGTGAGCACCCCCGCTCGCCCGATCAAAGATCGGCCTCTACTAACCATGATATCTAGTTTTGAAAACATTATGCGTTCTTATTCCGGTTATTAGCCTAGAATTACTATGTGATGCACACAGCATACAAATATAGACTGGATCGTCTGAGTTGGAACAAAACATTTCATGTTTGTTTTTGAAAGCGGTTTGCTACTCGCAAGTAGGCTAAAATGTGGATTTGCCACCCTCAGGTGGGCTTAGAAAACATGGTGATTTGCCACTATCTAGTGGGCTTAAAACTCACAGTCAATGCATTGTTCCAACTCAGATAACCCAACCTTTACCCACAGGCATTCAGGCAGTTATATCACATAAGCAGGTAGCCTCATGGTAAGCATGCTATCATAGCAGTCACTCACACTCATGCAAGGATGCTAAAGCGAAAATACTCACCGAGTACTCCAAGCCAAAACAGAAGCTATGTTAGAAATCCATGCATGATCCTAACTATACAGAAATGCCTAATGTAACACATGCAAAAATGCAACTAAGATAGGCTCGGCTATCCTATGAATGGCACATGAGATGCTACAGCTAACACGTATTCAACTCGGAATTGAAATACAATGCAGTTAGTATGATGCGTCGAGCCCGGTGCATGCAAGACAGATGAATGAATGCAAACATGCAAGCATAAGTATGCTAATTGAAACATGCCCTAATCTAACCATCATAAGCTGGTAAATAAAAGGGAGAAAGACGTGGGGTTGGAAGACATACATCACACATACGCACACTTATTACAAAATTGCCCTCGCTCGGAGGGTCCGAATAAATAGTACAGTCCGAATAATAATTACAGTCCGAATAAGTACAAAACCCTAATTAATTAACAAATTAATCTAGGAAAGCAAGTAAATTAGCATGCAAGCCATGGACCGCATCAGCTCTGTTCCGAATGATGAATGATGCATGCTTGAGTTGCTTGGCGCGAAAATCCATTGCGATGCCCCGATTCGCCTCTGTTTGCAATTAATGCAAGAATGCTGTGCAAAGCTCTAGAAGGCTGCTGATTTCTGATTTACTGCAACAGAGAGCAAGAAAGGGGCATGGCAAAGTATTTTCACATATGTATGCACACCTCGATCCTCGTGCCACCAATCACACATCTCGATGCATAATGGCCGAGAAGTCGAATTGCACGACTCGATGTGAAATGAATGCACATGAAAACACAACAAGACCTAAACTCCATCATGGGTAATCCGGAATGTCGACGACCGAGAATTGAGACACGTTCCGTCACTCGGAGTACAAAACGTCCCTCGTTCCCCGTGCTTGGGCTAGCTCCTATCCCAAACACAATGCAAATGAGATGGCATACATGATGCGACTAACATGTAACCTAGCATACGCAATGCTATGAAATGGCATACACAATGCTCGATGTAACATGGCATACACAATGCTCTAACATGCAACCTAGTATACGCAATGCTATGGACCGAAATGGCATACACAATGCACGATGGACTTACACCAACATGAGTAGACCTCAGCCACACTCACATCAGTGGCCATGAGATGAAAATAAGACAACCGAAATGCGTGCACACATGCACGAATACCAAGGACCGAACCTAAGGCATAACATGCCACTCTACCAAAGCATGGCAAGGGATACAATGTGGCATACAAACACATATGATACAGCTCTGAAACATGATAAACAAAGGTCCTGAATCATACAAACATGGCACACAATGCAAGCTAGGGGGCCCGGGTACCGAAACTAGTGAAGTGAGTTACACTAGAGGTACCCAAAGCAATGCACCAAAGGAAAAACCAACCCCAAATAGACCCTAGGCAGGTTTGAAACAGTGGGAAATTGGCCCTAAATGATGGCTCAACATGCATGAAAATGAAGCTCATTCATTGGTCGGTAAACAAGGCATTCACGCACAACTCTCAAGCACACTTAAAGAGATGAAAACATGGCAATATGGCATTCAAACCAGCTCTGAAATATGATGAAAAATGACCTCAAAACATGAACACACCTCAGCACATGCATGCAATGGACCTCAAAACTCAAAGTTAAGCATGGGTATTGAACTACAAGCATGCAAAACAAACATCATTCGACCATGAGGCATAAAAACAGAGCTAGGGTAGTCCAAAATAAACACATAATCAGTTTAAGGCAAGGCCAAAATGTGCTAGAATCAAGGGTCAACAAAGCATGCAAAGAAAGCTAGTGAACCATGATTTACTCTACAGCTATATGAAGCATATGAGGGGTCACCAAACCAGCCAAAAATAGGAACATGATATGTCAAATAAACCCCAAATAACCACTGAAATGCATCCAATGCATGCAAAAATGATGAGCTCCTTTGGAGGGCCATGCAAGGGATTACTCAACACATACAACAAGAACACTTAGCATGGCAAAACCAACTTTGGAAATCAATTATGACAGTCCTAAAACTCACCAAATTGGCCCTGAAATCAGTCTAGGAAACATGCAAAGAAAGGTCCCATTGAAAGGCCTTGAATGGGAATGCTCTACACATGCATCATAGACATAAAATATGGAAAAATGGGCTCTTGAAAGAGCTTAGGCAGACCTTAAAACTCACAAAATAAGGCTTGAAACATGACTTCAATGCATGCAAAAAAGAGTCCCTTTGGAAGGCCAACAATGCTAGTAAATAGAATGAGGAGTGAGAGGGTCACCCCTCTATGATTTTAAAGCTCAAAGATACATCTAAGCCACTGAAATTCCGCTGGATTTCAGTGGCTAAAAGGCCAAATCAAGGTCAATGCAAATGCTCACATGCATAGCTCAAAACATGAAGAAATAAAGCATGAAAGGGGGGAGATGACCCCAAACAGAGAAGTGACCTTAATTAAACATGTTTATAAGCCCAAAAGGAAACCTTTTCTAGTTTATGAAAAATCTCAAAAATGCTCACAAGTAGGACTAAGATATGATGCAAAATAGGCCTACAAAGAGGGATAAAGCATACAAGGACGTAGGAGACCTCAAACAGAAAAGTGTCCTTATACAATCTTCAAGAGGAGCTCAAAATATGACACTTTTCAGTTTATGAAAAAGTCCATAAATGCTTGAAAATAAGGCTAACCAATGGAGCAAAAAAATGCAAGTTTAAGGGAAATATGTACTTACCCTTGAAGCACAGCAGAGCAGGAGCTTTTGAACCAAGTTGGTGAACCTTCAACCCCTTCAAATCAGTCCCAAAGTGCTGGAATGGATGGTGGAGGTGTGGTGCTAAGGGTTTGTGTGCAAATGGTGCAAGAAAACCAGGGTTTGGAGCTTGGAATAGTGAGTTATGGAGGGTGGAGGGTATATGCCTTAAGCAAATTTGTTGAACCCTTGCAAATGAAGCCAAGCCTCTCCTTTATAGAGGAGAGGCTCTAAAATATCTCAAAGAGACCTCACTTATCCTCCATACACGTGTATGGAGGATGGTCCAATTGCCTCACAGCTGGCACAGCTGTGATGCATTCAGAGAGGGCAAAAAGCAAGAAGCAGGCCGGCCAGTTCAAGTGGTCAGCCGGCCACTCCCCCTGGTCGGCTGACCAGGGGTCAAAAGGTTCAAGAAGAATTGCTGGCCGGCCACCCCAAAAAGGTGGCCTCCCAGATGAGTGCAACACAACTGTATGGTGAAAAACCAGAAAAAGTGACCAGGAGAGAGAAAAACCAGCTTTTTAGCAAGGTTCAAAAGGGTTCAGATGAATTACTAGTTGGCCTACCCATATTGGTGGCCTCCCAGATGAGCACAACACAATGGTGGTATGAAAAGCTAGAAATTGTGGCTCAAAAGTGAGAAAAACTAGCTTTCTGTCAGAAAAATCGGCTTTAGGAGAGAGAAAAAGAGAAAACTGGTTTTTCAGGGGAAAAGGTGGCCTCCCACCATACTACCACCTCCCTAGCAATGAAAATAGGATCCATACCAAAAATGAACCCAAATCGATGCGAAACGAAGGTTCGGGGGCCAAAACGCGCAGCCGGGGGCCCCGAAAACAGGCTGTTAAGCACCAGAGGTGGCATATGACCACGAAGGTGGTCTCCCGGGACACAGTGTCCCTCTAAAGGGAGGAAATAAGGTGTGTGCCAAAAACCGGAGCAATCGGAGGTAGTTAGGCGGTCCCGAACCGAGGCACACGGCCGACGGCTCCGAAAACCGGAAATTGGCCTCCAAACGAGAAAAATGGCCTACGACCACGAAACGTAGCCTACGGCCACTGAGAGATAGTCTACGAGACCTCTCCTTCCCTTTGGAAAGAGAAAATGAAGAAAACGGGACCTGGTTCGCAAACCGAGGCAAAGCACAAAAGAGCCCCGAAGTCTGGAGGCAAGGCTCGCAGCCGAGACTCTGAAACCTCAAAACGAGCACGATATGCAACATCACCGAGCGCTCAGTTGGTGACGTCTGAGTCTTAAGGCCGATCAAAAATGGGGTGT
The DNA here is from genome assembly GCA_030407325.1 of Camellia japonica. NCBI lineage: Eukaryota > Viridiplantae > Streptophyta > Magnoliopsida > Ericales > Theaceae > Camellia > Camellia japonica. The sequence goes on along the minus strand of JAPPVO010000017.1, from coordinate 21,781,023 downwards.
CTACAGTTGCCCCTCTTTGACAGAACTCGAAATTCATACGTGACAGGAGTGAATGTCAAAGCCCAGAGACGACCCATTTTTGACAAGGCCGAAGACTTAGACAAACATACAAGATAACAAAGAAATGTGCCCGCAGGCATGCCCGCAGGCGGGGGGCAAAATGCAAAATGATATGCACAAAGCCGGACGTAACTCATGATCATGCAAAGCAGCAAGCTGTAATGAAGCGCACACGCAACAGTTTTAAGCAAGAATGCAAAGTAACAACTACACTTCATGCAGTTTTAAGAATGCGGAGAATTATTTAATTCTCGCCACGTCTCACACGGAGAAGATACGATACCTGCACGATTCGTCTGGTCGCACCAGCTTCAAATGAACCGTACATACAATATCGTGCCTGTAAAATAGAGAAACTTAACAAGTACAACATGGTTAGCAACACATGTTCAACGCTACATCGAATGCCGACAAACAGGGCGCCGATGGGAAAGTGCATCGCAATGTGAGAGACACGCGCGTGACAACGCAAGTTAAGCGTGAGGGTATGACAATACCCATGAAACGTGCACAACAATGCAAGTGGTATGCATGAGAATGCAAGTGACGTGCATAACAATGCAAGATAAGTGCAAATTCGGATGCATATTTGACACGAAACAACAAGCAAAGAAATGCAAGTTTCGACAAGTGTGACTCAATCGTGACCTCCGGTTTACCTCCCGGAAGGGTCACAACGTGCTCAAAAAGGATACATTTTGCTCTTGAATAGTGACGATGGAACACGCGTCGAAAGTTGGAGTTGAAGTTACCGTGGAGGGATTTCGCGACGAAAAGTGCACTTTATTGTACTTTCTCGGGTGCCGGGGACTCCGATCACTACCCAAATTTGCAGAGACCTTGGAGACCATCTTGGGAACACCACCGACCAGGTTTGGGGTCCACTGGAGGCCACCGACTAGGTTTGAGTGCAGGGGGTGGTCGGCCTACCGGAAAAGGTGGCCGGCTGACCACCTAGCCCAAATCCGGGGCATTTTGGTACTTTCATGCTCATTTCTTTAAATATACAAAGACAAACACTTTTTGCTCATAGCTCCAAGGCCAAAATCAGTCCCTCTACCTTCCTAGAGCATTTTGTCTCTCAGATCTGCGCTCCATACGTGTTTTCTAACGGCCCACGCAAAGTTGTTTCGCGAAAACTTTCAGTTCTCTTCACTTTGAACCGATTAAATTTTGATTTCGGTGCTTCTTTTCTCATTTTCACCACTTGAGGTAAGTTTGTCTCAACATTTGGAAGATTTTCTCGGGAGTTGAATTTTGTTGACTTTTTCATTTCCCGAGGGTTGACTTTTGTTGACTTTTTCTAATTTTGGCTCATTTCGCTCATTTTTGCTTCTTTTTGCAGATTTCTTGAGATGGCGGATCATTTTCCCCATGGTGGAGGTTCTCCAGGGGCCGGAGGTGAGCCAGACATCATGTCTTTACCTCCGAGGGTTCGGCCATTCATTCCCGAGAGGTATGACCCTCCGACACACGTCCTTCCTCGGGCAGTTTTCTATCATTTCACCAACTTTGATGCTCAAGCACCTGTGGATTTGCTATTGTGGGAGCCGGAGTTCCACCTCTCTCATCAGGCACAAGAGGTATGTACCTCACTTTTTACATTTCCGCATTATATTCTGCATTTTCCATGCATTTCATGCTATGTACGCTTATTTGCTCATTCTAGCACACAGCTTGTTCTGAACACTTAGTTTACAACGCAATATTCTGTTCGCATTTTGAACACACAGCTCAAACACTTGAATTTCTGAACTCGCAGTCCATGTATTGATTGTGAACACACAACACACACTAGTTGAAAGTTGAACACGCAGCCCAAACTTTGATGATGAACACACAGCCCAAACTGATTGTGAACACGCAGCACACACTTGTTGAAAGTTGAACACGCAGCCCAAACTTTGATGATGAACACGCAGCCCATATCTGATTGTGAACACGCAGCACACACTTGTTGAAAGTTGAACACGCAGCCCAAACTTTGATGATGAACACGCAGCCCATATCTAATTGTGAACACGCAGCATACACTAGTTGAAAGTTGAACACGCAGCTCAAATTTTGATGATGAACACGCAGCCCATATCTGATTGTGAACACGCAGCACACACTTGTTGAAAGTTGAACACGCAGCCCAAACTTTGATGATGAACACGCAACCCATATCTGATTGTGAACACGCAACACACACTTGTTGATGAACACGCAGCCCATATTTGATTGTGAACACACAGCACACACTTGTTGAAAGTTGAACACGCAGCTCAAATTTTGATGATGAACACGCAACCCATATCTGATTGTGAACACGCAGCACACACTTGTTGATGAACACGCAACCCATATTTGATTGTGAATACGCAGCACACACTTGTTGAAAGTTGAACACGCAGCCCAAACTTTGATGATGAACACGCAGCCCATATCTGATTGTGAACACGCAGCACACAGTTGTTTTGAAAGTTGAACACACAGCCCAAACTTTGATGATGAACACGCAGCCCATATCTGATTGTGAACATGCAGCACACACTTGTTGAAAGTTGAACACACAGCCCAAACTTTGATGATGAACACGCAGCCCATATCTGATTGTGAACACGCAGCACACACTGATTTTGAGAGTTGAACACGTAGCCCATATCTGATTGATTATGAACACACAGCCCATAGTTTTCTGAAACCTGAACACGCAGCCCAAACTCTTGATTATGAACACACAGCCCATAGTTTTCTGAAATCTGAACACGCAGCCCAAATTTGTTTGTGAACACACAGCACACACTTGTTGAAAGTTGAACACGCAACTCATAATACAGCACTTGGTTTGCATACAGCTCATACATTTCATTCGCATGCAGCTTACTCATTTCATTCGCACGCAGCTTACTCATTTCATTCTGAAACTGAATACATGTGTTCATTGTGAATGCAGGTGTCTTCCCATGTTACACGGGGATACGACTCCATCGCTGTGAGAGAGTGGTATACAGAGCTCCCGGAGGCTGTTCGGGACTGGGTTGACCAGGCAGGGTTCGGGCCCTTTTGTACTGGGATATCTCGCTATCCTGCTAATAGGACATTGATGGGCGCCCTTGTGAAGAGATGGTGGGACACCACCAATTCCTTCCATTTCTCAGCTGCCGGGGACATGACCATGACCCTGACCCCATTTGTCTTTGCCGTGTTGACAGGCCTCGACGTGGGAGGCTGGGCGATTCCTTACGACGAGGATATGGGCGAGTGGGAGGCCACCTGGATTTATCTGTTGGGAGCTCGCCCACCAGTCGACAGATCCTCAGGCAGGGTCCGGTATACCTGGTTTTCCTCATATTTCAGACAGAGGGAGCCCGAGACGCCCGAGGAGATAGCACAGTACACCCGAGGATTTTTGATGTTCCTCTTCGGGACTACTCTGTTCGCTGATAGGGGGAACACCGTTGGGCTATATCTGCTGAGTGCCCTGGTAGACCTCTTGCAGATCGGTCAGTATGACTGGGGTGGCGCCGGCTTGGCTACCCTTTATTGCTACATGAGCGCGACCTCCTGCGGATGGGGGAACATAGTCACCGGCTATTGGAGAGCCTGGGAGGTACTTTCTGCCCTCTCGATTTACATTTCTACTTTTCATTATCTGTACATTGCACACACGGCACACTTTACATTCTGTAGTCCCATTCTGCACTCAGCATTCTGTATTCGGATTCTGCACTCAGCATTCTGTATTCTGATGGCTTTTGTCCTGTTTTCCACAGTTATGGGTTTTTGCGTACTTCCCGACGCTAGCCCCAGAGCTCGAGGTGGAGGCCTCCCTCATGACCCCCTACTCGCTCGTTTTCGAGGGCTAGTACCGGCCGAGGGCTCGGGAGACCTTGTTGTAGACGTCCCTGAACGTCCCGGGAGGGAGTCCCCCGTTTTGTTCATTTGGGCTCACTACAGTTCAGGACTCAATGTCACGGTCCTGTATCTAATCTCGCAGAGTGCAATGCAAGACCGATGAATCATCAAAGAGTCCAAATCCGGCAAATCATTTTTGAAAATCATTTTTTTGAAAGAAGTGCCAAACATGGACTGCTTTGCCAGATACAGAGTCACCATCTAAATATTTTATTTTTGGGGAAATTTAGGAAACCCTGACTGGTTGCCTAAGGCCACGTGTCCATCATCACCAAAGTTGCCTCGGCTCGGGAACTTGGGTACGATTGGGGAAGGTCACTTCGTGAGCACCCCCGCTCGCCCGATCAAAGATCGGCCTCTACTAACCATGATATCTAGTTTTGAAAACATTATGTGCCCTTATTCCGGTTATTAGCCTAGATTTACCACGTGATGCGCACATCATACAAGTATAGACTGGATTGCCTGAATTGGAACAAAACATCTCATGTTTGTTTTGAAAACGGTTTGCTACTCGCAAGTAGGCTGAAAATGCAGATTTTGCCACCCTCGGGTGGGCTTAGAAAAGATGGTTTTGCCACTATCTAGTGGGCTTAAAACTCGCAGTCGATGAATTGTTCCAATCCAAATAACCCAACCTTCACCCACAGGCATTTAGGCAGATATATCACATAAGCATATAGCCTCATGGTAATCATACTATCATGGCAGTCACTCACACGCATGCAAGGATGCTAAAACATAAAAACTTACCGAGTACTCCAAGCCAAAACAGAAGCTATGTTAGAAATCCATGCATGATCCTAACTATACAGAAATGCCTAATGCAACACATGCAAAAATGCAACTTATAGCAGGCTCGACTATTCTAAAGATGGCATGTGAAATGCTACAACTAACAAATATTCAACTCGAAATTGAAATACAATGCAGTTAGTATGATACGCCGAGCCCGGTGCATGCAATACAAATGAATGATGCAAACATGCTATCATAAGTATGCTAATTGAAACATGCCCTAATCTAACCATCATAAGCTGGTAAATAAAAGAGAGAAAGACGTGGGGTTGGAAGACATACATCACACACAAGCACACTTATTACACAATTGCCCTCGCTCGGAGGGTCCAAATAAATAGTGTACAGTCCAAATAAATAATACAGTCCGAATAAATACAAAACCCTAATTAATTAACAAATTAAACTAGGAAAGCAAGTAAATTAGCATGCAAGCTTATGGACCGCCTCAGCTCTGTTCCGAATGATGAATGATACATGCTCGAGTTGCCTTGCGCAGAAATCCATTGCGATGCCCCAATTAGCCTATGTTTAAAATTAATCCCGGAATGTTGTGCAAAGCTCTTGAAGGATATTGATTCTTGATTTGCTGCAACAGAGAGCAAGAAAGGGGCATGGCAAAGTATTTTCACATATGTATGCATGTCTCGATTCTCGTGCCACCAATCACGCATCTCGATGCATGATGGCCGAGGGGTCGAATTGCACGATTCAATATGAAATGAATGCACATGAAAACACAACAAGACCGAGACTCCATCATGGTTGATCCACAGTGTCAGTGACCGGGAATTGAGACATGTTCCGTCACTCGGAGTACGAAACGTCCCTTGTTTCCCGTACTTGGGCTAACTCCTATCCCAAACACGATACAATATGCATGACATGCATGAATGTGACTAACATACAACCTAGCATACGCAATGCTATGAACTGGCATACACAATGCTCGATATAACATGGCATACACAATGCTCTAACATACAACCTAGCATACACAATGCTATGGACTAAGACGGCATACACAATGCAATATGGGCTTACACCAATATGAGTGGACCTCAGCCACACTCACATCAGCGGCCATAAGATGAAAATGAGACAATCAAAATGCGTGCACACATGCATGCAAACCGAGGACCGAACCTAAGGCACAACGTGCAACTCTAACAAGGCATGGCAAGGATGAAGCATGGCATTCAAATATGTAAATTTCAGCACTGAAACATGATGCTAAATGGTCTCGAATCATGGAAATATGGCACTCAATGCATGGAATAAGCCCCGAAACTTAAAACTAGGCACATGTATTGAACTATAACTATGCAAAGCAAGCATTATTTGACTATGAAGCACAAAGACAGAGCCAAGGCAGTCTCAAAACATGCACATTACTAGTTTAAAGCATGGCCAAAAAATGCTAACATGATGGACTAAAATAGCATGCAACATTGGCTAGTAAGCATGGGTTGTATTACAACTATATGATGCGCATGAGATCTCATCAAACCAGCCAAAAACAGTGAACAAAATATGTCAAAATACGCCCAAATAATCACTGAAATGCAGCCAACGCATACAAAAATGATGAGCTCCTTTGGAGGGCCATGCAAGGGGTTACTTGACACATACAAGATAGACACTTAGCATGACCAAACCAACTCTGGAAATGAGTTATGGAAGCCCTAAAACTCATCAAATAGGCCCTGGAATTGGTCTAAGAAACATGAAAATGGAAGGCCCTTTGAAAGGCCTTGAATGAGATTGCTCTACACATGCATCATAGACATAAAATATGGCAAAATGGGCTCTTGACAGAGCTTAGGCAGACCTTAAAACTCACAAAATAAGGCTTGAAACATGACTTCACAACATGCAAAATGGGGGTCCTTTGGAAGGCCAACAATGCTAGTAAAGAGAATGAGGGGTGAAAGGGTCACCCCTCTATGATTTCAAAACTCAAAACCTCATCAAAGCCACTGAAAATCCACTGGATTTCAGTGGCTAAGAGGCCAAATCAAGGCTAATGCAAATGCTCTAATGCATAACTCAAAACATGAAGAAATGAAGCATGCAAGGGGGAAGATGACCCCAAACAGAAAATAGTCCTTAAACAAACATGTTTATAAGATCAAAACAAGACTTTTTCTAGTTTATGTCGAAGTCCAAAAATGCTCACAAGTAGGACTAAGATATGATGCAAAATAGACCTATAAAGATGGATAAAGCATACAAGGATGCAGGAGGCTTCAAACAGAAAAGTGTCCTTATACAATCTTCAAGAGGAGCTCAAAATATGACACTTTTCAGTTTATGACAAAGTCCATAAATGCTTACAAATAAGGCTAACCAATGCAGCAAAAAAATGCAAGTTTAAGGGAAATAGGTACTTACCCTTGAAGAGCAGCAAAGATGGAGCTTTTGGACCAAGTTGGTGAACCTTCAACCCTTGCAAATCAGTCCCAAAGTGCTGGAATGGATGATGGAGGTGGTAGGCTAAGGGTTGTAGTGCAAATGACCAAGAACAAGAGTGTTTTGAGCTTAGATGAGAGAGATATGGAGGGTTGTATCTATATGCTCTAGCTGGTTTTTTTCTAACCCTTGCAAATGGAGGTGAAAGGGGTGTTTTATAGAGGGAGAGAGGTGAGGCTTCTTGGAGAAGCCATGAGAGGGGGTCAAACCTTCTAAAAGAAGCTTGACCAAAGGGGTCAAGCTTCTTGAGGAAGCTAAACCAAAAGGGTCAAGCTTCCTCAAGAAGCTTGACCAAAGGGTCAAACTTTCTTTGGAAGCTAAGCAAAGGGTGCAAAACCACCTTTAAAAGGATCAAAACAAAGACAAAACCTCGGACAGAGGGTCAGGTACAAAACAACTGGCACAGTTGGAATGCACTCAAGGAGACAAGACTGGCCGACCAGGTTCAAAAGGCCAAGGTGGCTGGCCGGCCACCTCCCCTGGTCGGCCGACCAGGGGTCAAAAGGTTCAAGAAGAATTACTGGTCGGCCACCCCAGAAAGGTGGCCTCCCAGATGAGTGCAACACAGCTGTGTAGAGAAAAACCAGAAAAAGTGACAAAGGAGGGAGAAAAACCAGCTTTTTAGAGGGGTTTAAAAGGGTCAAGAAGAATTACTGGTCGGCCTACCCATATTGGTGGCCTCCCAGATGAGAACAACACAATGGTGGTGTGAAAAACCAGAAATTGTGGCTCAAAAGTAAGAAAAACCAACTTTTTGTCAGAAAAACCGGCTTTAGGAGAGAGAAAATGAGAAAACTGATTTTTCAGGGGAAAAGGTGGCCTCTCACCATCCTACCATCTTCCTAGCAATGAAATAGGGTCCATACCAAAAATGAACCCTAACCGATGCAAAACGAGGGTTCGGGGGCTAAAACGTGCGGTCTGGGCCCCCGAAAACAGGCTGTTAAGCACCGGAGGTGGCGTATGACCACGAAGGTGGTCTTTCGGGCCACGGTGTCCCTCTAAAGGGAGGACATAAGGTGTGTGCCAAAAACCAGAGCAAACGGAGGTAATTAGGCGGTCCCGAACCGAGGCGCACGGCCGACGGCTCCGAAAACTGGAAACTGGCCTCCAAACGGGAAAAATGGCCTACGACCACGAAACGTAGCCTACGGCCACTGAGAGATAGTCTACGAGACCTCTCCCTCCCTTCGGGAAGAGAAGACAGAGAAAACGGGACCCGGTTCGCAAACCGAGGCAGAGCACAAAAGAGCCCGGAAGTCTAGAGGCAAGGCTCGCAGCCGAGACTTTGAAACTCCAGAACGAGCAAAATATGCAACATCACCGAGCGCTCAATTGGTGACGTCTGAGTCTTAAGGTCGGTCAAAAATGGGGTGTCTACACCTGCCCTACCTGCGACAGTATTTTGACACGGTGCGGGCGACCGAGGTACTTCAGAACTCTCAACCCTCCATGTTTTCATCTTTGATTTATTTTGCACATTTGCGATTTCCAATCGACTTATGCATTGGTTATCCGCAGATCATATGGCAGCCTTGGGTGCCTTTGGGTGGGGAACTCCGATTCCAGTTTGCCGGAGGATGGGCCGCCTCTTGGTACAGGATCTTGTTCGAGGGGCCAGTCGGTAGGGCCTGTTTCTTGGGGGACCGCTTCCTTCGCCAGACTATGGGCTTTCCTGAGCCGAGTGTCCCTTCAGCACCCCCGGACGATATGCGGCCCGCTGATAGGCTCACTCCCCAGGGTGTTATTGACGCTAGGTTGGGCACTGATGCACTGCTGCATTTGGAGGACGGGGAGTACGCGACCTACCGTCACACCTACTTGATGCCTCCATTGGCGGGTGTTCGTACTCCCACGAGGAGGTCTACTGGCATGCCATCTTCGAGTTGCACCCGAGCTAGAGACATTCCTTCGACCAGTAGGGCTGGCACATCTGGAGATGGGGCTGGACTGGTCCCCCCGATTCCTCTGACTTATCATCATGCCGGATGGCCAGATATCCCGACTGAGTTGACGGGATGGCGATACGGGACTTCCTACCCGATTCCGATAGAGTCTCCTATACCAGATCACCCATATACCAGAGACCCGGATTCACCACCGGTATGCTTTACAGCTTTGATTTACCACTCAGATACTTGGACATTCATTCATTCGCTGATGATTTGCACTTGTATCTGCAGCCTACCACGGAGTATACTGAGGGGTTGCTCGGGTTAGTGGCCTCGCTCGAGGGCATGGTCTTGCGGAGAGAGGCGCAGCTGTCCATCATGGGTGTCTCGGTATTCTTTAGTTTTCTTGCATTTATCATACTTCTGATGACATGCTGAACTTGAACATTTCACTGCATTGATTGATCGACTGTATGTGTAGAGCACATCTGACACACACGCCACATTCATGTACTATATCTGCATACATCCACTCCATGTAGCTTTTTATCTGTGCATCTGATATACATGTTTTGGCTGATGCGTTCAAATTGCACTTTTTCTTTTCAGATGCCTTCGATATATACCGAGCCACAGGCCAGGCCACCTGGGCCTTCCCGGGGAGCTAGACCATCTAGGCCTTCTCGAGGAGCTGGGAGAGGGGAGTCGTCTCGCAGACGAGGTGGGCGCAGGGCACACGTCATAGAGGAGGAGTCCAGCGAGGAGGAGGAGTCCGCGCATCCTCAAACAGAGAGGAGGACTCTGAGTCTGGTTCTGAGGGTGGAGGTGATGCCGAGGAGGGTTCCGAGGACGACAGCTCTGATTCTGATGATGGTGCTGGCGGAGATGGTGCAGGGACTTCTCAGCCGAAGAGGACGAAGAGGGCCTCTTATTTTTGCACTTGAGAGCACAGATGTTCCTGCTTTATTTGCCTTTTTTACTAGTAGTTATAGCACATTGTACATTATTAGGCAGTTTTATTTTCTGTAAAACTTGTACCCTTGTTGTAAAATGTTGTAACAAAGGAAACATGATGGAATGAAACAGCTTTTGTTCAAAAAGTGTTGTATTTTTATGTTCTTAGCATCGCATCACAGTATTTTGCACAAAAATGAGATTGAATGGAATTATGCATTGAAAATTGCCAAGTCAGGTAGTGAACCGACGCGACAAACAAAACAACTTAAGTTACTAAGAAAGAACAGAACCTTAGCAAGTTTACAACTCGATAAGCAAGACACAACAAAGTTGATTAAACAAAGAGTAACAACTCGATACACAAAACTTGTCAACTCGACAAAACTTAACGACTCGATAAGTAAAACAACTCGGTAAGCAAAATAACAACTCGATAATCAAAATAACAACTCGATAAGCAGGACTTAACAACAACTCGATAAACAAATGCATTTCAGACGATCTGGGTGACGGAACGCATCCGAAACAGAGGAAAACACGCACCTTCAACACTCCCAATGTAAGGAAATGCTAGGAACTTTCTTCTACAAGCTAGAACAAGACCAAAGCCACATTCCTCTTCATGGCCGACCACCTTAGGGAGCTGGCCGACCAGCTTTTTGCATTGGAGGGGAGAGGGGTGGTCGGCCTACCAGAAAAGGTGGCCGGCCGACTACCTAGCTTGGCAGCCACCAAATTTTCGACACATGTCACCCGAACAGTGTCTTATCCTCTTTAAAAGCTTTAGCCTTGTGGTTCATTCATTTTATCTCAGTTTTGCATCAAAATGGAGGCATTTCTCACCTAAAATCTCACAGCTTGGATCGCTTCTCTAGATGGCTCGGAAAAGTTGAACTTCCGGGGCTTCGGCTTGAATGCACTATTCACGCTAGGCCGCACTCCGCTGCATCTTCCTTTCCTCCATGCCGCGCCAAGGTTTTGGAATCCGGTGACACACGTCTTTAGCTTCAGCGGGCAAGAGATGTGTCCTACTTTTGAAGATTTCCAAGCTTTGATGGAATCCGAGCGTAACGAGGAAATCTTGCCTCAACTCCGATTTGGCCACGTCCAAGCCCTAGGACAAACGTGCGGCCTCACTTTGCATGATGCTCGATCATTGATTCATGATGGGGAGCTAGACATCCCAAGCTTGGTTTACCGGTTTTCTGATGCTGGTGACCGCAGCGACTATCATTGGCAGGGCTACCAGCGACACGCGCTTTGCTTATGCTTGCTAGCTCATTTCTTGCTTGTTTCGGGCTCCGGTGGATTCAGTGTCCGGTTGATCGAGGTTGCCCAAGGTTTGAAGGAGGGCAAGAGCTGCATTGCCATGACATTGGCTGAGACATTGATGGGCTTAGACGCTTTTCATCGCCGGGAGACGGCTAGTCTTGCAAGGAGCCCACTACTATTGCTGGTAATGTTTCCCACCCAATCTCACATATGTATTGCTCACATCACTCGGCTCTCAGGCTCGGTTTTTCTCACAAACCCTTTTCTTACTTTTCTCTCATCGTGCATCTCTCTATTCTTTTTTCTCTCGTTTTTCAATCCCTCCCAGGTGTGGTTAATGGACAAGTTACAGATTGTGGAGTCTTGCCCCGCATATTCAGCTCGCGGTTACTTTTTCCGACAACGCCTGGTCGATGCCCTGGATGAGGGGTGGTGGTACAACTGGATGTGCAGTTTGTCTGCAAACCGCATCGCTTGGCGTTGCCCTTGGCTCAATCTGCCGGTAATGAGTTACAACATGACCCGTCAACCTGGGATTCAATTGATTGGCATGACACACTATGTCTTCTATTTCCCGTTCCGGTTCTAGCGCCAGTTTGGACATGATCAGACTTGCCCGCCAGAGGGGATAAAGTACCCTGCTGCATTCCCAGCCCGAGGCGCACAGCTTGCCCGGTATGCCACAGCATGGAGGACTAGAGAGCTCCTGCTCCCCGCTCCCCGCTCCCACTTTCAGTTGCACTTTGTCTGATGAGTGCTTGGATTGGCTCAATGAAGAGGCACATGAAGGGCCCACTTTGACATCAGAGGCTTCGACCAGCTCTGGAAGGGGGCGCAGGAACACCTGACTTAGCTATGTCCCGGATTTATTGCTTTATTCGTACTTTCAAGTTTTCTTTATGATTGTAATAAAAAAGCAACTTCAATTGTATGCAAGAGCAGGAGAACTCTATATTGAAATCAATGAAATTGAAGGTTGTGGGTATTGAAAATTTTCCGCTTTGGTCCAAAAATGGTCTAAGTTGTAAAAAGATTAATTTTGAACAAAGTCAATTTTTATTAAAACTTTTCAAAACCATTTTCGATATGGATCAGAACTGGACACGCCTGAAATCTGTCATTGAGATGCACAACCCCGGATCCCCAGCAACTGAAAAGTTGCCCCTAGTCTGAATAGTACCACGGCACTACACAGCAACGGAAAGTTGCCCCTAGTCTGAAGAGCACTGCACCGGAGATCATATTCGAACTCTTGAATGCTGAATAGACAAAGATGACCGAGGTGATCAAATGGATAAAGTTGATCGGGAAAAAGTTTATGGCTGAACTTCAGGATGAAGTTGCCTACGTATCCCAAAGATGGGAATCAAGCCTTACGTAGTTCAAGCTCAGGTTCACTCGAGTATTTTCACTCTTCTTTTACGCTCTAACTTTTGCCAAGGCCGCCCTTTGCGGGTTTTCAACCTTGCGAGCTCAGTTTTTATCATTTCAAATTTTTTGTGCTCTAACTTTTGCCTAGGTTGCCCTTTCAGGTTTTCGGCCTAGCGAGCCTCTCAGGGGTAATATTTCTTCAATTGTCCATATTGATTGGTTGGGAGAACTCTAGGCCATCTAGGTCTATCAGGACGACAGCTCCCCCTGACCAGATAGACTTAATGATGTAGGGACCAGTCCAATTGGATCTGAACTTGCCCCTTGGGTCATGGATGGGAGCTCGGTTGTCCTTGAGCACCAAATCTCCTTCTTTTAGATTCCTGGACTTAACTTTCTTGTTAAAAGCCCTGGCAATTCTGCGCTGATAACCTTGAACATGGTACAGTGCTTTCAGTCTGCGCTCGTCAAAGAGCATGAGTTCTTCAAATCTGCTCTGTTGCCAATCTGCTTCGGCTATCTGACACTCAGCCAGCACTCTCAAAGACGGAACTTCAATCTCGATAGGTAGAATGGCCTCCATCCCATAAACTAATGAATACGGAGTCGCCCCAGTAGACGTTCTAATTGAAGTCCGATAACCCCACAGAGCAAACGGCAGCTTATCTGGCCAATCCCGGTAGGTTTCCACCATCTTCTGCAGTATGTGTTTGATATTCTTGTTGGCAGCCTCAACCGCTCCATTGGTCTGTGGCCGATAGGTGGACGACTTATGAAAAGCCACATTGTATTTTTCCAACAAGTCAATCACTTCCTTCTTGAAGTGGGAACCATTATCTGAAATGACCTCATTTGGGACCCCATAACGGCAGATGATGTTGTTTCTGATAAACTTTGCAACATGCGACGCCTTCAACACCGCATAGAATTGGGCCTCAACCCACTTCGTGAAATAATCTATCGCGACCAGGATGAACTCATGCCCATTCGACCCCTTCGGAGTGACAGCCCTGATCACATCGATTCCTCAAACTGAAAATGGCCATGGCGAAGTCATATTGTATAGCTTCGACGGCGGGATGTTCATGCGATTTGCATGGATCTGACATTTGTGGCATCGTCGAACAAAGCCGATACAATCCTCCTCCATGGTGAACCAATAATAACCTTGTCTGAGAATCTTCCGCGCTAACATTACCCCGCTCATATGCGCACCACATTCCCCTCCATGGATGGCCTCCATTAGGCGTTTTGATTCTTCGGCTTCAACGCACAGCTTATGCATTCCCAGATGACCTCTCTTATACAATTTACCTCCGCAGATGATGAACTGAACGGCCATTCTCCTGATTGCCCTTTTATCCTTGGCATTAGCCCCTGGTGGATACGCCTCTTTCTCCAAGAAGTTCCAAATGTCGTAATACCAGGGGTTCTCGTCCTGAACCTCATCTATCGCGGCAATCGACTCGTAAGCCGGCACAAATTTTTGGTCGATAATGACTGGACGCATCCGGACTCCAAACGGGATGTCTATCATGGAAGATAGAGTTGCTAGTGAATCTGCAAACCTGTTGTTTTCTCTTAACATATGAGTAAAATTTAACTTCTCAAACCGAGGAATTAACAAGTCCAAGGTCTGATGATACATTATCATCTTTTCTTCTTTGACTTTCCAATCTCCTTTCGCTTGAGATACAACAAGGTTCGAGTCCCCGATGACGTCCAACCGTTTTGCCCCTAGTTCCAGGGCTGCTTTAAACCGCAATGCATGCTTCATATTCTGCTTCGTTGTTTGAGACTTTGAACCGGAGTTTGAAGGCTAGAGGGATACGGGAATTGTCGGGTGCTATCAGCAACACTCCTATCCCATACCCATACTGGTTTGACGCTCCGTCAAAGTACATCGTCCAAAACTCGTCATCAATATGCAAAATGGCCTCATCTGGGAATAAGTACTCAACTGCTTCACCCCCTTCCATTGGATGATCGGCTAAGAATTCTGCTATTACTCTTCCCTTGACTGACTTGCGCGTCACATATTTCAGATCGAATTCAGAAAGCAACAGCAACCAACGAGCTAGCCTACCTAAGCGCGGTTTCTCGAAAAGATATTTGATGGGATCTAATCTCGAAACCAACATTACGGAGTGAGCTAACAGGTAGTACCGCAGCTTCCTGGTAGCCCATACCAAGGCTAAGCAAGCCTTTTCTAACGGTGTGTAGCGAGTCTCATACTCCAGCATCTTCTTGCTCAGGTAGTAGATGGCTCTCTCCACTTTGTCCTCTGATTCTTGTGCGAGCATGCAGCCCATTGTAGTCTCAGTTACTGAAAGATACAAAATCAACGGTCTCCCCGGCTCTGCGGTGACAACACAGGCGGGTTCTGTAAGTATTCCTTGATCTGTTCAAAAGCAGCTTGGCATCGCCGTCCCATTGGAATTTCTTTCCTTTCTTCAGGAGACCAAAAAGTGGTTCACAAGTCAAGGTTAATTTTGAGATAAACCGTCTTATGAATTGCACTTTACCCAGAAAGCCTCGCATCTCCTTTTCAGTCCTTGGTGGTGGCATTTCTAAGATGGCCTTGATTTTGGAAGGGTCGACTTCGATACCTCTCTGTGTAATCAGAAACCCCAGCATTTTCCCTGCTGTAACACCGAACGTACACTTCTGAGGATTCAGCCGCAACCGAAATTCTCTGATCCTTTGGAAAAACTTTTGCAAGGCGGTGTAGTGGCCCTCTCTTTCTTTGGACTTGACAATCATGTCGTCCACGTACACCTCAACCTCTTTGTGGATCATGTCGTGCAATATTGTGGTCGCGGCCCGTTGATATGTAGCTCCAGCGTTCTTTAGCCCAAATGGCATCACCCTATAACAGTAAGTCCCCCACGGGGTGGTGAAAGCAGTCTTCTCCCGGTCTTCGGGTGCCATCACTATCTGATTGTAGCCTGAGAAGCCATCCATGAATGAAAGCAAAGCATGCCCCGCTGTGAAGTCCACTAACTCATCAATATGCGGCAAGGGAAAGTCGTCCTTCGGACTAGCTCTGTTCAAATCCCTGAAATCCACGCATACCCGGATCCTGCCATCCTTCTTCGGCACCGGAACAATGTTGGCCAACCAAGTCGGGTATTCGGATACCAGCAGGAAGCCTGCATCAATTTGCTTGGTGACCTCTTCCTTAATCTTGAGGCCCAGTCAGGGCGGATCCTTTGAGTTTCTGTTTGACGGGTCGGGCCTCGGGGTCAAGAGGGATCCGGTGCTGTACAATCTCAGGATCGATCCAGGCATGTCTTCGTAGGACCACGCGAAAACATCTTTGAAATCTTTTAATAAAGCGACTAAGCGCTCGCGTTCCTCCGAAGACAACGTGGACCCGATCTGGACCAGCCGCGGGTCCTCCTCAGTACCAATATTCACAGTAGTGATTTCATCAACTAAAGGTTTAACAAATCTTTCCTGCTCTTGTTCAATTAAGCGTTGCAAAACCGGAGGAATTTCTTCCTCGTCGTTTTCATCAAAATTTTGAAAGTCTGAGTTAATGCAATAAATCAAGGGCACAGAAAAGTACTCAGAAACCACAGCCACATCATTCTCATTAAGCACATCCAAATCGTCCGATTCTTCGGTTACAACAGACTCAAAAGAGAAAGAAAAAGACGACCTAGACAGGACTGTGGTATCCGGGTTATCAGCCCTGGAATACCGGACTCAGACTCAGTCGAGCTGGAACCTGATTCCGACTCAACAGATTCGGAGGAATCAGATTCCGGCTCACTACCTGACCCGGTGCTGCTTGACAAAAATCCCTCTTCATACTGCCAAATGAGAGAGGGTGCGATAGATGCATCCAAAATGTTTGCTGGTAGGCCCGCAGCCGTTTCATTCCCGATCACGCATACCGAGAAGTTATCCCCCAAGCACTTCTGTTCGATCGGAGGATCTGAAAGTAGACACGCCAGCGCTACCCCATTTCACTTTCGGCGTCCTCAGACTCCACTTTCTTGCTCTGCTTAGCCTCAGCTAATGGGTCCGTCTGCTCTTCGGCAACATCCCCCGGATAACTGTAGGTCAAAGAAAATCTCAAACCCTGGCACGCGCTTCCTTCCACGTTTAACCACGGCTCTGGAAAGCCACAAAACGGAAAGTCCTCCCCCTCCCGGACGAAGCGTCCGTTTAGGGTACCCTGAATGGGTCTTGCATCAGCTCAAAAGGCTTCCCCGCCTGCTTCGCTCTGGCTCTTCTAGCCATCTCCCTACCTTTCCTTATCCAATCTTCTTTGGTGGGCAGATAACCCAGGCCAAAGGTATGTGGGTTGTGTGGCACTTCGGCCAATGCTGCGACGCCCTTCCGGCCGCTCTTTCCTAATCCCATCCCGGGGATGTGTTGAAGTTTGTTCATGAGGTACACTGACTGAGCACTGACATACAACCCCTCATTAATAGTCATAATGTTCTGCACAACCCGGGCCTCAGCCAGGGTAAAACCGGATAAGAACACATCCTCCACACCGTGCTTAATTTCCAACACTGGCGTAGATACTTCCGGTGGTGGATGGATCGATGAATTCCCAAAAACTATGGCTACTCCCTTCCCATGGGGGTATTTCACCATCTGATGCAAGGTGGACGAAACTGCCTTTACTTGGTGCAGCCACGGCCGCCCTAAAAGCATGTTGAAAGTTGCAGGAACTTCTAGGACGTGGAAGTCTATTTCATGCTGTTCCGGTCCAACCTTGGTCTGAATTTTCACTGTCCCCATGACTTCTCTGCTCGTGTTTTCATATGCCCGAATCACCTAGGCTGTCGGCGCGAAGTCCGCGGTCTTTAAATCGATTGCATATGCTGTCCTTGCTGGGCAGACATTGATGGCGGATCCGGTATCGACAAGAACCACCGGAATCCATTTGTTTCTACACTCCACAGAGATGTAGAGTGGCTTGTTATGATTCGCACCCTCAGGTGGCAATTCCTTGTCGGAGAAAGTCAACATCGGGGTAGCCCCTCCCGAAAAAACTAAGCCCACCAGCTGTTTGGGCGTGGTGTCTATTGAGAGCTTGGCCTTGTCCATGGCCGATAAGACAGCTTGTCGATGCACTCGCGATGCCATAAGTATTCCCCAGATAGAGATGTCTGCCTGTATCTTTTTCAACTGCTTCAGTACAGCCTCTTCTTCGAGTTGCTTCTCTTTCTGTTTCTCTGCCTCCTTATCTTTCCCAGATGCCTCTGGCTGATCTAAATGTGGGGGCTTGAAATACCGCCCGCTTCTAGTCATATGATCGACTTCGCCGATGTACCAGGTATCGTCTGGCTGGTTGCTCCCCCAATCCTCATCGGTGTGGGCAAGACATAGATCATCGTCCTCCCACCACATTCCGTCGGCAGCCCACAGACACCTGTCTGGCTCCGGTACCATTGTACTCGCAGTACTCTCCGTCCACATGCTCGCAGCATTCTCTATCTTCGCGCACACAGCATTTTCAGTCCCCTCAGGGCCCTTAGCTTTCCTGATTCTCTCAGAATCCTCAAACCTTTCTTGCTCCAACTGCGTCAGTACAGCTGGCTGTTCAACACTTCTTGCATCCACAATGCCCAAGTCCTGAGCGGAATTCTTAGCACCGGCGCTCTCCGGCGGTTCACTCTGATTTTCGGCCCTTCCGGCCACCACTGTTATTCCTGCCCCTGCCGGGCCCCGTTCCAACTGAGCTTCGTCGGCAACATCCGGTAAGTCATTAAGCCACCCGGTTACCTCTGCTGACTCCTCAAAATCTGACCAGTTGACCACCATGTCCTCTGGGTCTTGTTCATTGAAAAATTGGAGGTTAGCAAAGTCCTCCTCCATGGCTGCCAGGTCATCTGTCCTCTTACCAGATTCACTCCCTTGTAACATGCACAGCTCTGCCCCTGCCGGCAATTCAAAGTTCGATCCAACCTGGCCCACTGATAGAATGTAGTCGCTTGGACTGTATATCCCTTCAGCAAAACTCCCAAATTCCTCAAACTCTGGTTTAACAATCCCATTCTTTCCTGAAATCTCCCCTGTTCTGTCTTCGACAGCCACCACCATAGGCTCGGGTTGGGTTCTGGAGATGTCCAACATGCACAAGTCAGTGCAGTCAGGAAGGAGCACCTCCGGCTTGGGTAGGTGAGTTGGGGTAATATATATGCTGGGATCGTAAGACACGACCCCAGTCTGGATAAAGTTGATTTTTTGGGAAGTGGAGCTTGGTTGTGCGGTGGGAGAGGGTTTGTTGTGACATTGGTTTTTCTGGAGGCACAATCACCTGCTTGTCAACAAGATCCTGAATCTCGTGACGCAATCGGTAGCATTGGTCGGTGTCATGACCGTGCTGTTGGTGAATGCACAGTATTTGGCTGGGTTATGAGAGGAGGGAGTGGATTTGGCAATGGCCTCGGCTCCAGGGGCTTTAAGTGCCCTTTCCTGATTAATACCCCTAGAGCCTTGGACAGGGGCATATATAAAGGCGTGAAGGTTCTTTGGCCTCTGGGTGGAATTTGGTGGTTTGTGTGTTGCTTCTTCCGGACGCGCCGGAGAAAGGTGTAGCTGCCATGGGTTTTGGAGGGGGATGGTGGTGACCATGCTTACCTCCGAAGCTCTAGCATTTGCGGCATTGCTGGTGCCTGTATTGTTGTTGCGGTTGAAGGTTCTTCGGGGTTGCTCTCTGTCTTGGTCAATCAGACCTTGTTTCATAGCATCCTCAATTTGTACCCCCATCTCGTGCAATCTGAAAAGGTAGGGAAGGGGAGCACAATCATTTTCTGCATCAATTTAGGCTGGAGATTGCGCACAATCATCCGGATTTGATCTTTATCGGTGGGCCTTAGGGTCATCATTGAGGCCTTCGCCCTCTACCGGGCTACAAAATCCGAAAAGCCCTCCTTAGGCTCCTGCCTTGTTGTTCAAGATCACGGGTTGTAATCTCGATTTGAGTGTTATAGGAGTACTGCGCAATGAAGGCCTCGGCCATCTCGTCCCAGTTCCGCTTAACATCATCCTCTAATTTCGCATACCAGATAGCGGCCACACCTGACAAGGTCCGGCCGAATAGTGAAAGCTTCTGCGGTCTGGTGAGGCCCATCGGTCGCAGTATATCTGAGAACAACGAAGATGGACCATGGGATCCCCGGATCCGTCGAAGCGGTCGATTTGTGGCATTTTGAACCTATCTGGCAGCGTCACAGCCACATCGGTATATCCGTCCTCGATGTCTGGGATGGACTTCACCCCTTGGGATTTCTTGAACAGCTTCTCAAGCTTGCTCAACTTTAATGCTGTATGGTCCACCTCGAACTCAAAGGGAGAGTCCGGTTGATTGACAGGCGTAGGTGCCTTAGATAGTTGAGGTAGAATCGGGGGCAGAGCCGGCCCCGTTGGGATGTCCGTATCTGCCTGGACATTTGGTGCCTCTCCGGGCGCTGGAATTCCTGGTGGGGGAGGGACTTGTTGTGAAGCAGATGCCCCGGTTTGTTGTTGCAGCCTGGCAATTAACTCTGCCTGCTGGGCCATTATCTCGGCCTGTTGTTTGGCAAACTCATCCCGGCGAACAGCGTCCTGCTGCATGGCTCTCATAGTCTCTTGCATCTGACGCATCATTTCCTCAACTCCTGGCATTCCTGACATACTGTCCTGATCTGTCTGAACTACTGGTAGGTCTATCTCTATAGCAACAATTGGGATCTCAACCCGACTGTCCACTGATGGGGTAATCCACTGCTCTGGCAACCTCTGCTCGGATACACTGCGTCTTCTCGACCTCCGTCTGATAACCGGGGGTAGGGAATGATACACTGGTTGTCCGTCGACTAGATCCTCAGATCGATGGAGTCGGCGACCTCTTGTCCAGAGTGCTTGGGGAATATCTGCTTGGTCTGAAGCAATTGTGCTAAACTACCCTAGCAAAAAGATAAATAAAGCAATAATAAGGAAATAAACGAGCAGATAAACGGACAGCATAACGGCTTAAAATAAACACACAACGCACAGTTGGGCATCACAACACACAGTTGATAAGCTGAAATACACTGTTCTCAAACACTGGTCATTATTCCCAAATTACTGTCCCCAAAACTGAATCTGATACCCGCAGATAACTGATTCTGAAAATGCTGAACTGGTGCCCGCAGGCCTGATGCCCAAACTTGTAAACCGATACATGCATTCGTATAGAGACGCACTCTAAAAGCACATAGGAAACAAGTGAGAGCCAAAACACCCCTATGTTGGGGTAGGGTTTTCCTGTCCTATTTTGTCAAGAGCTAGGGTTTCACTACGCACGCAGCGGTTTCAAACAACCTATAATCGGGTAAGCAACCTGTCCTAGTTTGGAATGGTCACTATGGATTCCGAATATGCACTAGGTCGAATGGTCAAAAGGGTGCCCCGGTAAAACCGGGGTTTGTGTTCCCGTCGTGGCAGAGCCGCAACCGGTCAGCCTTATGGCACGCTTCTCGAAGCGAGCCTCCTGGCAAACCGTTCAGGAATAGCATACGGCAAACACGGTGTCCTAGGCGCACCAATGCAAATGCAATGCAAAGAAACACATAAGTGTAGTCAAAACCAGATATCATGAGTTCGAGTCAAGTTCTCTAACTCCCCAGCAGAGTCGCCAGAAACTGTAGACGTCCCCGAACGTCCCGGGAGGGAATCCCGTTTTGTTCATTTGGGCTCACTACAGTTCAGGACTCAATGTCACGGTCCTGTATCTAATCTCGCAGAGTGCAATGCAAGACCGATGAATCATCAAAGAGTCCAAATCCGGCAAATCGTTTTTGAAAACAGATTTTTTGAAAGAAGTGCCAAACATGGACTGCTTTGCCAGATACAGAGTCGCCACCTAAATATTTTATTTTGGGGAATTTAGGAAACCCTGACTCGTTGCCTAAGGCCACGTGTCCGTCATCACCAAAGTTGCCTCGGCTCGGGAACTTGGGTACGATTAGGGAAGGTCACTTCGTGAGCACCCCGCTCGCCCGATCAAAGATCGGCCTCTACTAACCATGATATCGAGTTTTGAAAACATTATGTGCTCTTATTCCGGTTATTAGCCTAGATTTACTATGTGATGCGCACAGCATACAAGTATAGATTGGATCGCCTGAGTTGGAACAAAACATTTCATGTTTGTTTTTTAAAGCGGTTTGCTACTCGCAAGTAGGCTAAAATGCGGGTTTGCCACCCTCAGGTGGGCTTAGAAAACAAGATGATTTGCCACTATCTAGTGGGCTTAAAACTCACAGTCAATGCATTGTTCCAATTCGGATAACCCAACCTTCACCCACAGGCATTCAGGCAGGTATATCACATAAGCACATAGCCTCATGGTAAGCATGCTATCATGGCAGTCACTCACACACATGCAAGGATGCTAAAGCAAAACACTTACCGAGTACTCCAAGCCAAAACAAAAGCTATGTTAGAAATCCATGCATGATCCTAACTATACAGAAATGCCTAATGCAACACATGCAAAAATGCAACTAATAGGCTCGGCTATTCTAAGAATGGCATATGAATGCTACAGCTAACACGTATTCAACTCGGAATTGAAATACAATGCAGTTAGTATGATGCGCCGAGCCCGGTGCATGCAAGACAGATGAATGAGCAAACATGCAAGCATAAGTATGCTAATTGAAACATGCCCTAATCTAACCATCATAAGCTGGTAAATAAAAGGGAGAAAGACGTGGGGTTGGAAGACATACATCACACACACGCACACTTATTACAAATTGCCCTCGCTCGGAGGGTCCGAATAAATAATACAGTCCGAATAATAATTACAGTCCGAATAAGTACAAAACCCTAATTAATTAACAAATTAATCTAGGAAAGCAAGTAAATTAGCATGCAAGCCATGGACCGCCTCAGCTCTGTTCCGAATGATGAATGATGCATGCTTGAGTTGCTTGGCGCGGAAATCCATTGCGATGCCCCGATTCGCCTCTGTTTGCAATTAATGCCGGAATGCTGTGCAAAGCTCTAGAAGGCTGCTGATTTCTGATTTGCTGCAACAGAGAGCAAGAAAGGGGCATGGCAAAGTATTTTCACATATGTATGCACACCTCGATCCTCGTGCCACCAATCACGCATCTCGATGCATGATGGCCGAGGAGTCGAATTGCACGACTCGATGTGAAATGAATGCACATGAAAACACAACAAGACCTAAACTCCATCATGGGTAATCCGGAGTGTCGGCGACCGGGAATTGAGACACGTTCCGTCACTCGGAGTACGAAACGTCCCTCGTTTCCCGTGCTTGGGCTAACTCCTATCCCAAACACAATGCAAATGAGATGGCATACACATGCGACTAACATGTAACCTAGCATACGCATGCTATGAAATGGCATACACAATGCTCGATGTAACATGGCATACACAATGCTCTAACATGCAACCTAGCATACGCAATGCTATGGACCGAAATGGCATACACAATGCACGATGGACTTACACCAACATGAGTGGACCTCAGCCACACTCACATCAGTGGCCATGAGATGAAAATGAGACAACCGAAATGCGTGCACACATGCACGAATACAAGGACCGAACCTAAGGCATCATGCCACTCTACCAAAGCATGGCAAGGGATACAATGGCATACAACACATATGATACAGCTCTGAAACATGATAAACAAGGTCCCGAATCATGCAAACATGGCACACAATGCAAGCTAGGGGGCCCGGGTACCGAAACTAGTGAAGTGCGTTACACTAGAGGTACCCAAAGCAATGCACCAAAGGCAAAACCAACCCCAAACAGACCCTAGGCAGGTTTGAAACAGTGGGAATTGGCCCTAAATGATGGCTCAACATGCATGAAAATGAAGCTCATTCATTGGTCGGTAAACAAGGCATTCACGCACAACTCTCAAGCACACTTAAAGAGATGAAAACATGGCAATATGGCATTCAAACCAGCTCTGAAATATGATGAAAAATGACCTCAAAACATGAACACACCTCAGCACATGCATGCAATGGACCTCAAAACTCAAAGTTAAGCATGGGTATTGAACTACAAGCATGCAAAAAAACATCATTCGACCATGAGGCCTAAAAAAGAGCTAGGGTAGTCCAAAATAAGCACATAATCAGTTTAAGGCAAGGCCAAAATGTGCTAGAATCAAGGGTCAACAAAGCATGCAAAGAAAGCTAGTGAACCATGATTTACTCTACAGCTATATGAAGCATATGAGGGGTCACCAAACCAGCCAAAATAGGAACATGATATGTCAAATAAATCCCAAATAACCACTGAAATGCATCCAATGCATGCAAAAATGATGAGCTCCTTTGGAGGGCCATGCAAAGGATTACTTAACACATAAAACAAGAACACTTAGCATGGCAAAACCAACTCTGGAAATCAATTATGACAGCCCTAAAACTCACCAAATTGGCCCTGAAATCAGTCTAAGAAACATGCAAAGAAAAGTCCCTTTGAAAGGCCTTGAATGAGATTGCTCTACACATGCATCATAACATAAAATATGGCAAAATGGGCTCTTGAAAGAGCTTAGGCAGACCTTAAAACTCACAAAATAAGGCTTGAAACATGACTTCAATGCATGCAAAAAAGAGTCCCTTTGGAAGGCCAACAATGCTAGTAAATAGAATGAGGGGTGAGAGGGTCACCCCTCTATGATTTTGAAGCTCAAAGATACATCTAAGCACTAAGCCAGAAATCCTCTGGATTTCAGTGGCTAAAAGGCCAAATCAAGGTCAATGCAAATGCTCACATGCATAGCTCAAAACATGAAGAAATAAAGCATGAAAGGGGGAGATGACCCCAAACAGAGAAGTGACCTTAATTAAACATGTTTATAAGCCCAAAAAGAAACTTTTCTTAGTTTATGAAAAATCTCGAAAATGCTCACAACTAGGACTAAGATATGATGCAAAATAGGCCTACAAAGAGGGATAAAGCATACAAGGATATAGGAGACCTCAAAAATAAAAGTGTCCTTATACAATCTTCAAGAGGAGCTCAAAACATGACACTTTTCAGTTTATGACAAAGTCCAGAAATGCTTGCAAATAAGGCTAACCAATGGAGCAAAAAAATGCAAGTTTAAGGGAAATAGGTACTTACCCTTGAAGCACAGCAGAGCAGGAGCTTTTGGACCAAGTTGGTGAACCTTCAACCCCTTCAAATCAGTCCCAAAGTGCTGGAATAGATGGTGGAGGTGTGGTGCTAAGGGTTTGTGTGCAAATGGTGCAAGAAAACTAGAGTTTGGAGCTTGGAATAGTGAGTTATGGAGGGTGGAGGGTATATGCCTTAAGCAAATTTGTTGAACCCATGCAAATGAAGCCAAGCCTCTCCTTTATAGAGGAGAGGCTCTAAAATATCTCAAAGAGACCTCACTTATCCTCCATACACGTATATGGAGGATGGTCCAATTGCCTCACAGCTGGCACAGCTGTGATGCATTCAGAGAGGGCAAAAAGCAAGAAGCAGGCCGGCCGGCCACTCCCCCTGGTCGGCTGACCAGGGGTCAAAAGGTTCAAGAAGAATTGCTGGCCGGCCACCCCAAAAAGGTGGCCTCCCAGATGAGTGTAACACAGCTGTATGGTGAAAAACCAGAAAAAGTGACCCAAGAGAGAGAAAAACCAGCTTTTTAGCAAGGTTCAAAAGGGTCAAGATGAATTACTGGTCGGCCTACCCATATTGGTGGCCTCCCAGATGAGCACAACACAATGGTGGTATGAAAAGCCAGAAATTGTGGCTCAAAAGTGAGAAAAACCAGCTTTCTGTCAGAAAAATCGGCTTTAGGAGAGAGAAAAAGAGAAAACTGGTTTTTCAGGGAAAAAGGTGGCCTCCCACCATACTACCACCTCCCTAGCAATGAAAATAGGGTCCATACCAAAAATGAACCCAAACCGATGCGAAACGAAGGTTCGGGGGCCAAAACGCGCAGCCGGGGGCCCCGAAAACAGGCTGTTAAGCACCGGAGGTGGCGTATGACCACGAAGGTGGTCTCCCGGGCCACAGTGTCCCTCTAAAGGGAGGAAATAAGGTGTGTGCCAAAAACCGGAGCAATCGGAGGTAGTTAGGCGGTCCCGAACCGAGGCACACGGCCGACGGCTCCGAAAACCGGAAACTGGCCTCCAAACAGGAAAAATGGCATACGACCACGAAACGTAGCCTACGGCCACTGAGAGATAGTCTACGAGACCTCTCCCTCCCTTTGGGAAGAGAAAACGGGACCTGGTTCGCAAACCGAGGCAAAGCACAAAAGAGCCCCGAAGTCCGGAGGCAAGGCTCGCAGTCGAGACTCTGAAACCTCAGAACGAGCACGATATGCAACATCACCGAGCGCTCAGTTGGTGACGTCTGAGTCTTAAGGCCGGTCAAAAATGGGGTGTCTACACCTATGCTGACTCTGATTGGGCTGGTGATGTTATTGATCGCAAGTCTACGTCTGGTTTCTGTATGTTTCTTGGTGATTCCTTGATCTCTTGGAAAAGTAAGAAACAATCAGTCGTTGCCCGCTCTACTGCCGAAGCTGAGTATCGTGTTATGGCTCATGCCACTGCTGAGATTGTTTGGCTTCATTGTCTTTTGTCTGATTTGGGTGTCTCTCAATCTTCTCCGACCTCTCTTTATTGTGACAACCGTAGTGCTGTTCAGATTGCCCACAATACTGTCTTCCATGAGCAGACAAAATACATTGAGATTGATTGTCACTTTGTTCGCCAACATCTGCAGTCTGCTTCTTTCTCGCTTCCTTTCATCCCTTCAGCTTTGCAACTTGCGGACTTCTTCACCAAGACTCACACTGCTGCTCGGTTTCAGTTTCTTCTTAGCAAACTCTCCGTGTTTTCTGCTAAAACACCTTGAGTTTGAGCGGGGGTGTGAGAATATATTGTGAAATATATTGTGAGTCTTACAAATTAAACTTAGAGTCCTATTAGAGGCATGATTGTATTAGAGTCATGATAGTATTGTATTTGTATTTGTGAAATATATTGTGAGTCTTACAAATTAAACTTAGAGTCCTATTAGAGGCATGATTGTATTAGAGTCATGATAGTATTGTATTTGTATTTCCTTTTTGGTTTAGGAGTTAGGGCTATATATATTCTAAGGTCTGATTGTAATTAATACACATTGAATATATGAAATACAGAAAGCTATTCAGAAATCTTACACATCAGCCCCAAATTATGTAACACTCACTAAAGTCACCATCGACTTGGGAATAACCTACTTAACAAACATAAATAAACACACAATAGATGTGTTAGGTAGTCCTGATACAGACTTTGCTACTTAGCAAGCTTTTAAAAATTGTGTTTCTTCATTCGACGTGGCAAGGGAATTCTTAGAAGGTGCACTCACATTTGTGTCAAGACCACATAACAAAGAGTCATATGAAACTGCAAGTGAGAACATCTTAAATGCAGGCTATTCTACAGAAAGTTGTCGACGCGAGTTAGATTCTAACGGAGTTTATGATGCATCATTTTACACTGCAATAAATGCTACTTCAGGCGTCATTGGTCTAGCTTTTGAAATTACAGATATCTTAATTAGCTAATCTCCTCACCTCCCCATCTTATTAATGCTTTCAAATTTATGTTTTGAGAAAGGAGTTATTTGTTTGTAACTCAAGCATGATAACATACTATTTATTTGTTTTACCAAATTGAATTGTTTAATAAGAACCAAAAAAATGTATCATGCCCTTGTTAAATGAGGAATAAATCAAGTTTTATGGAGTGATCTTCTATTCTATCTTTGATTTATTAACTTAGCATAACTATGATATTATATTTTGTATTAGTAGTTTGGCAATCATTTTTTTAGTGGTTTTTTTGGGGGTTTAGATTTTCATCGTCTTTAGTGATTTTCTTTTGTTTATTAAAAAACTCTTTCACTTCTAAGTATTATGAGACTATAGACATAAAAACTAAAATAAAAATTAATATAAATTATGATCTATGCAAAAATTTCCTTTTTCTATCCTTTTGTTTTCACTTTCTTTTCTGATAACAAATCTTTTCATTAATCCAAAATTTAAATACAACTTAAAGCATGGATCATTTCAAAACTCAAATAGTATGAACTATGCAGTATGGTTAAAAAATATGATTATTATAATATTATTATTTAAGATTGACAGGCCATTCAAACAACCTGTTTATTTTCCCATTAAAACAATAAAGCACCAATAATTTGATCCGATAGCAAGCCAACATCACTGATATGAAAAACGGCAGTGCTTGGTAGCTCGAGAGTTGAGGCTCGAGGGTCAAAACGACGTCGTTTTGACCCTCTTTTTTTTTTTGCTTTTCTTTTTCTCGTTTTGACCCCTCCTTCTCTATATTTTTTTTTGACAGAAGAAGAACGAACCGAAGAACGAACCAGAGAAGGAAGAGAAAGGAGGAGGAAGGAGGGAGGAGGAGGAGGAGGAGGAGGAGGAGGGAGGGGAGGGAGGGGAGGGGGCCATAAAAACCGGGTTGAGGAGGAGGAGGGAAGCTGGGCAGACATCGGCGGTGCTGCGACAGAGGAGAAGAAGAGAGCGGCGGCGGGAGCTACGACGACGGCGGGAGCTAGGCGGGCGACGATCGGCGATGGCCGACGATGGCCGACGATCCTCTCCCTCTCCCTCTGTCCTCTTTTCTCCCTCTCCCCTCTCTTCCTCTTTTCTCCTTCTCTTCTTTTTGTTTCGAGCCATTTTTCGAGCTCCATTTTCGAGCACCCGACATTTCCGATGAAAAAAAATATGTAGCCGATCCTACTGAGACACGAGGCCTTGTTTGGAACAGGTTATTTAAGTAATTTTTTAACTTTTATAAAAAGATGTATAAAAAAGTAAAGAAAATAATGTGATAATTTATAGTGACATTTGGACTTTTTAACTAAAATATATAGTTGACAAATAAGGCCAAGTAAGCAAACATCTAAAAACCAAGAACACCTCAATTGTTACTGCTAGAACAGTTTCAAATGCCAGCATATCTAAAATAAATAAATGAAAAATTACGAATAAAATTTCATAATTTGACTTTTGTAACAAAATAAATTCTAACGTTTTAATTATATTAATTTAAACTCTAATATTTTAATTTGTTTTCAATCTAATCATTCACCTATTTTCATGATTTGTTTACAAGGATCAAACCCATGTTTTTTTTTTGTAATTTTCCCATAAATAAAAGAGTAGTACTACCTATGTACCCATAAAAATAAATAAAAAGACAAGTGCTTCCTGTATAAAAAATATGCAACACTAGTAATGAAATAGCTCTGGTGGTCACCTTCACTGTTTTAGCCTTTTTCAGTTTTCAAAAACCCGTTCTCTTAAAAATATTCAATACACAAACTCTTCAGAAGGCTAAAAACTAAGATAACAGGCGAACATGTCCTAAATAGAAGATCAATATTGAAGGTGAAATGAAATAGCCAACAAATTAATTTGTGAACATGTTCTAAATATTTTGAATAGATATATCTCAGTACTGCTTTGCGATTTCCGACAGTGAAGAGTATGTTCCCAGGACTGCACAAATAATGCCCAGTGCCACCGTTGTGATGCTCAAAACAATCTGAATATGTGGAAACAGATGCAAGTAAATACAAGGTAAGTAGTTACATATACCAAAAAATATACAATAATAATAAATATTGACTATGTTTCTTCTTCCATTCATGTATGTGCTTCTTTATTTAATTATTTTCTTTCTTCTTGCTTTATTCATTTATCAGTCTAACAAGTAGTTCATGGCCATCAATTTATGCATATGTTATGATATCCATCTATTACAGTATGGTACATGGTTGTCTTGTACCAAAAAACAATGAGCCTGTTCATTGCACCAAAAAAAATTCTAACAGAAACCCAGAGCTTGTTTGGTTGTGTTTCTGTTTTCTGCTTTCTGTTTTCATGTTTTTAAAAAAAACACACGACTTATTTGAGGAACTGTTTCTGAAAACAACCAACTTTTTAGAAAACACCCAAAAAAAAAATTCGTACAAAAAATGGAAATGATGGGTTCAAAAAAATTCATTGTTTTTGTTTTCAAAAACAAAAAACGAA
Organism: Camellia japonica; assembly: GCA_030407325.1. Classification (NCBI taxonomy): domain Eukaryota; kingdom Viridiplantae; phylum Streptophyta; class Magnoliopsida; order Ericales; family Theaceae; genus Camellia; species Camellia japonica. Next base: position 21,751,224 of record JAPPVO010000017.1, on the reverse strand, counting down.
AAACAACCAAACATGCCCAGTTCTCTCAAAAACACAAACAGAATATTTGCTGCTACACCTTGTTAAACTTCATTCTGCCACTCTTCTTTGAGTTAAAAGTGAAGCACAAGCATCAATTTGGTGTCGTGTTCGAAGAGAGTAATATTCTTTCTATAAGAAATAATTTCCAGCTCCACAACCAAAGCAAACATTGAAATCTTTTCAATAAGTCTCATGCTAGGACATTCTTGATCCTTAAAGCTATAAGAAGGCTGTTGTCTGATGCATAATCCATTTAGTTTTCTAATGTTTTCTTCCAAAATTTGAGGAAAGAAATACGGCAAAAAATATGAAGGAACAGTGAATTGAGCTCTGTTACCTGGGTGGTTGTCGCCTTCTTTACAATTCTCAGGAAACATAAAGCTGGCACTATTACTGCCTGAGCCACGCCAAATGCATTGTTAATGAACATATCTAAACCCCACACAGGAATCAACAAAAATTCATAGACAAAAAACCAAAGAGGAATACAGGACATAAACAAATCAGGGATGAAACATACATCATAAGATGTTGGTAAAGATGTGTAATCTTTAGGAATGATGTGGTTAATATGTAAGAATTTAATCTTACTTTGGGCTGCCATTGATTTATATTTTATGATTTGTGAAAAACAGGTTGAAAGTGATTAAGATAGACTGACTAATATACGGTCCATCTTAGTATATGTATTGTTTTCTAAAATGGGAATGTGGTATGGAAGTGTAGGGCATGTTTTTATGTTGTTTGGGTTCCTTAATAGGAGGACCCTAACCTTTCAACCCTAAAACCTTATTCCTTCTTAGCCTACCACTCTAATCCTAAAAACATAGCTTTTCCCCTGTTATCCAGAAAACTCAGAAAGATATTACTTCTGTGTTTACACTAAAATCAATTTTTAATGAATACGTATTCATTAGAAAAAGTCCAAAAGAGAAGATTTCACACTAAAACCAGTCTTTGGAACAGACAAGGACTCTTGCATATACTGTGATGTGTGTCAGTGCTTTCCTAACCCTATTGTAGAAAATAGGAAAAGCTCATGGATAGCAAAGAGGGTAGCTACATAACAGATCTTTTCCTAAAAGACAACTTCAAGGTTTTCTCCCCTTTCAGCTTCTTGTGATGTTTCTAATCTCCCACCAAATGATTCCAAGGTTTCAAAAAAATTTAGTTTTATTTGGAAATTTTCGGTGTTTAAAGGCTGCCTTAGACTTAACCAAGGAGATGGTTTTTAATAGAGCCAACTGGAGGAGTAAATGGGTCCATGTTTGCCGACCCCAAGTAAATTGGGACTAAGTTAAGTTAAATTGAGTCAAAGGTTTGCTAAAATACACAGCTATGATATTGTCAAAATTTCTTGCTTAACAAAACATCCAAATGCAATTCCAACTTTCTTGATATTGGTTTGAATAGTTGACTGCTCTGGTTGAATTGGAACTAACATTGTCAATTCTGGGGATATGTATTAATTATTTAAGAGTGCATAACTAAACGGTTTATGCTTACCACAAGTGTGCTAAAAAGAGAACCGATTAAAGCCATCATAAGACCTGCAATAAGAACAAGATGAAGTCAAGTTGAGAGGTTTAGCTAACATTTAAATATTTACTTATCAAAAAAAAAATCATGGATATCTCCTATTAGCACACCAGATCACCATTCTTTTCACTGAATCTCACACATTTCTTACATTTTCTTTTAACATGACACATTTTTTAGTCATGATCCAACATAATGAGCAGAGATGTTAGATAAACTAACAAACCCCTAATCATGGTTGTTCTAGCATTTTACCTTAAATTATTGAAGAAAATGATTGATCATGAATTTCTCAATGATAATTGTTCAATTAACCAACCACATTCACATGAAGAACATACAGAAAATTTTAAGTGAGAGGTTGATTAGCCTGAATACACACAGTGTGCACATTCATTGTCACATAATTACTCATTTAATCCTCATATGATGACGAAAGTTTTCTGCAGTCGGTTGTTCAGGGCATTATATTCCCACAAAAAATTCCATCTTGCTTAGTGGCCTTTGGAAAGCTCCTGAGCCTTTGAAATGGTCTCAAATCAAATAACTTATGATTGCTCCAAAGGTGAAGCACAATTGCTATTCTCAATTGCCTAAAAGTTGGTCCACTCATCAATATTACCATAGTTTTGACATCACTAGCACTAAAAACTGCCTAACTGATACTGCAACTACAAATCAAAATGTATTTTGAAAACCTTCCTATAGGCAAACTGCTCTTAAATAATGCCAAGAAATGACATATATAGTGCATGTCAAGTACAGAATCAAACATTAAGATTGTAAGTGATGATCTTATTATACATGCCAGTGATACGATATGGAAATGAATGGTAAGAAAACATCACGTACTAAAGAAAGGAACGAGAAATGCAACAATAACAGAAGAAATGACCAGTGCTGTCCTCAGCAGAATGAAACACCAGAAAGTACTAGAGATTCTGACAGGCAGCAGTTCCTCGATACTTCTGGCCAACGGGTTCATCAACAGGGCAAACTTGTGCAGTGTTAAGGAATCAAATATGGATATTTACTTCATAATTTTGCAGACAATGTCACAAATTACATCTAATAGCCTATTTTCATAACTTAATAATTTAGTCAAAGGATATTTAGTGAATGGGTTGATAACCTGCAAAAAAAAAAAATAATAAAATAAAATAAAATTACAGGAACAAAAACAAAACTGTTGAGTTAGAGAAGACATCAATGATTGAAAGGACGGAAAAAAAAATCAAGAGCTCATACAGGAGATAATAAGAGATCAAGGAGGATGTGGAATCTGATACTTACTGTTGTCCACAATGCAACTTTGGAGGTAATACTATCCGGTGGCATATTCAAAGTTATTTGGGATTGTGTGGCTTGACCAAACATAAGAAAACCCATGGTTGCAACACCCCCATATATTATAACACATAAAATAAAGCTGCACATTAAGAAAGGGAAGGTATTTAAAAGAGGTGCAAGTCAAAAGCTCATGTTGCATCAGAATTACAGTTATCATACCATACTGTTAGTGCCTTGGTAAATTGTCTTTTATCAGCCATGGATTGGTAAATATTTGGGAACACAGAATGCCCAGAATAGCAAAACCCATACACACCAATGGCAAAAGGAATGCGGCTCCAGTTCACTGCTGGACCAGTATGATGAAATCCGATTCCATCCACGGTACCAAGAAAAATCACACAAAGAAATATCACAAATGTTGCAATGACCCCTCCGGCTGCAAGATGAATATCAAATGTTTAGAAAATTCATATCATATAATTATATTTAGAAGAATATTAACACGGTGGAGGCACTTGACAGAAATAAAAGACACTATGAACACCTGAAAGGTAAGATATGATACGGAGATCCCGAAGCCAAACAGTTGGAAGAACGATTAAGGCAGTGCAAATTCCAAAGAAGTGCATAGAGTCAAGTTGCAAACCAGCCCAATTCAAGGATGTACCAGGGAATAGCCTGGTGAGATTATCCCCTTCCAAAATAATAAATTCCACACAATATGACTGCACTTGCAGAAAATAAATTTTAGAAAAATGCTTTGGAAATAAGTATGGTCCAAGTGACTAGGGAAGTCAAAATCAATGTTTCACTTACATATAACTCCGTGTACAAAACAATCTGCAACAAGTTCCAAGGATAAGATAATATCAGAGACTTAAATATAAAAGCACAGAGCAAAAATTTAACTAACCTAGCAAATGTAACATCTAGTCATTTTTTTTTCCCTTTCCTTTCCACTTAATATTGGTGAAGAGTTGGGGGCGGCGAAGGAATGATATATACTTATAGGATTGCATGCTGCACTCAAAACTTTCATTCCCAATATTATTGTGCTTTACAAAGCATTTCATAGAGGCAGCATGATTATAAATCACAATACAATTTGTACCGCATGAACCAATAATTGCAGAATTGCATCCTCTCTAGCAATGACACTTCCCAGTCTCTTAGACTGAGTGGCACATCATTTGGCCCTAAAACACAAGAGGGCTATTACAAACTGAAGCTACATCAACTTACCGATATAAAAAGACGTCCATATTTGCCAAATGCAGCTTCTCCAAGATCTGGGTAGCTTACAATGCCTTCTTTGCTCTCAAAGCAATGTCTCATAAGAGAAGCTGTAAAACAACAGAGAACTGCAAAGAGAACTAGCACTGCCAAGCCTGCCCAGCCAGCATCCTTCACTGTATGAGGTGTAGACAAAAGCCCAACTCCAGCCATTACATTTATCGCTGTTCCATAACAATTTCAATCTTAAGAAATCCCAAGCAATCAAATCTTTATTTGTTTTGCCAAAAGATCAAGCAATAAAGATATCAAGAAAATATGGATAATAATTGACAAGAAAAAAAATGAATTCATTTTGTGTGTGTAAATTTTTATTAAATTGGATACCATTTTGAACTTTTTAGACCATTCATTTTACATCAGTTTCTTCATTGTCAACCATGCAAAAACATAAACTAATTCAAAATACATAAGTATTACTTATGTAAATACTTTTATGGCCTTACCATTGAATACAGTTTGTGTGAAGCTACATCCACGGCGAATGGGAAGTTCTCCAGTGAGTTGCTCATGTAATGAAACCTTCTCTGACCATGTTGAATGTGTTCTGGAGATGTTGTCCAAGTCTCCCTTTGAAAAATCTTTTCATTCTCAGACAGCAAAGAAGTCCTTGATTCCAAATCACTTTTACTACCAAAATCAACACCTGAATATCTGACAGTAGATGCAAGTCGAAGGGCTCCAAAAATTGGGGATGCCGCTATTGTGTAAGAATCTGTTGTCTCCCTGCCAAAAGAAAAATAATTATAAACATTTGAATACATCTAACCATGCATTTTTTACTTCTTGAACCTCTGCATTTTTCTTTTCTTGGGCATAAAATTAGAAAATAAGAAATTTTACACCCATAATCTTGCAATTACCAAAATAACATTGAAGTAAATTATGTATATCTGTTAAATTATAGAGAAAATATTAAATATCAGAAAAAAATGGGGAAACTAATTGCAAATGTATAGAGTGCAATTGATTTGCAATTAGTTTTCACTTTTTTTATTTAACTGATATTTTCCCTAAATAATACAGAGTTTTACAACAGTCAAGAAAATTGGGAAAAAGAAAAAATCAATGAGGAAAAAATAGATCAAATGCTTATTCATAATCTACAACTAAAAATAAAAAGAAATTATAAAGAAATTAATATCACAATACCTATGTTGCTCAAGTGGTAAAAATCTTCTTCTTCACATCCAAATCTTAATTTTGAGCATTGTGCACTTCTTTATCTAACCTCCTAATCCACATGCCATATGGCATGAAGAGAAACAAAGCAAGCACAAATTTTACTTTCTATAGTAATATAGATTTTAGCAAAAGAGTCATTGGATTTTTATTATTTACATAAAAAAGTATTATCAAAATATAAAGCAATGTATCATGTCTTATTCAACAAGTAAACTAGTTTAGTCTCTTTTTTTTATAATTTTTTTCTCTAAATTTTTCATTTGATTTTATTTTCCCGGTGTTTCTGAGAAAGCAAACGGAGAATGAATACCTGTAACTCTGAGGCCACTGATGAGAAGAGAAAGGAGAAGAAGGAGATCCGGGAACATCATCTTCATCACAACTTGTACTACCACCACCATCGATCTTGTTGTCTTCGGACTCATCATCATCTTCCTCATCTTCCAAGAAAAACTCCGCCTCTTTATCTTTCTCCGCCATGCCAATCAACAAAATCCAAATTAGAAAAACAAAAACAAAATATGTGTGTGTATATTTATAGATAGAGAATTAGAGAAATGAGAGATGATTGGTGAAGAGTAATTAATGTGATAAAGTTACAAGAAGGAGATAGAATGCATACGAATAGGCTTGGACATATATATATATACATATATGTGTGTGTGTATATGTAGAGAGAGAGAGAGAGAGATAGTGAACTGAGGAGGTGCGTGATTGAGGGGATGTGTGTTGTGTGGTTAATAATGGAAAATGGACAAAAAAGCGCCGATGCAGGAGCGACAAGAGAAGTCGAAGATTGTATGAGCTGACACTTTCACAACGCCAAATCACTTTTGTCCCGTTATGCCTCCTTAATCAAACTCCAAATGTTTTAGTGATTGATTGTTAAAAGATTGTTAAAAGGCTGACAATCGTGTTCCTCCCTTACCCTCCGTGTTCCTCTCTTACCTTCCGTTTGAAAAATGGATTGACTTTTTAATTTTTCAATTTTTTTAATTATTTTAGCTTTGATTAAAATGTTTAGTTTGATAATGATTTTTTAATTTTTTGATTCTTTTTGTGAGACAAGAGTGTAATGATTATAGGTTAGATGTGATGTTTTGTTTGTTGTGGTTAAAATAGCCTATTTTATCTTTTATGACTAAAATAACCCCAAACTCCTTATCAAACAGAGCCTAAAAATTCATTTGAATTTAATTTGTTAAGTAATTAAATTAAATTTACATAGCCAATTATTTGTTCGGTTGGATGGATAAGCTTACTATATAAAAATATCAAATTAATTTAGTTCGGTTCAAAAAAACTTATTTGAGATTCACTTCAAATTTTAACGAATGACTTGAACAAAATTTGAATTTTGTAAAAGTTATCAAATTAAACTTGAACACGTTTAGCTCATTTATTACCCCTACTGATTATGATAATCTCCATTGCATATTTGATATTTATAATGAAAATGTTCTATTACATCGATAAATGTAATGATTTTTCTTTAAATTAAAATAATTATAAATTTGTATTCATATTTCATAATCATTAGATATGTGATAAAAATCTTCTTTTACATGTCTCACGTCTTAAGATGCATATGTTAAGGAAGTATTAAATAGATACAATTGGCTCCACCGTAAAAAAAATTAAATGTTTTCTAAATTAAATAATATTTTTTATAATTAGACCAAAACATCTGTTATTTCAGATAAGCAACTCAAGAGGGGAGTGAATTGAATTATTAAAAAATAATTTCACAATACTAATTATAATAATCAAAATATTCGAATTTCAATAAATAAATAAAAAAGCAATAATAATCTACTAAACTATTATAAAAGTGTGGAGAGTTTGACATATTTCTATTTTTTTTTAAATATAAATTTTATCCTCTCAAATTTATTATATTTTTAAAAAATTATGAAGAGTCTTATATAAATCAATTATTTCTTTATTTTTGGAGTTTAATACTCAAAAACAATATATCTGCTTTAAAGAGTCTTATATAAATATAAATAAATCGTTTCCCTTCTTATCAAAATAAAATAAAATAAAATAAAAATTGTCTCCATATTTTTTACATTGATGATGATTGAAAAACAAAAAATATTACTTTTTCTTATTTCCTATATCAGCTTCTACATTGATATACATAATATTTACAATTTTCTATCATAGATCAAATCACTGTGAATAATTTTGGTTGAATCTTAAAATTGTATGCATTTGTTTGAATCTAGACAGAAGAAAGCGCATGCGCTTTTAAAACAGAGATTTGTACTGCATGTCAAAATTTCGCAAGTTATCTTCATACACTTTTTTTTATTTAAATTATATTTTATAAACTGTAATATTTTACATGGTACTTTAATAACCACGGTATGATATCAAAATTCTAAACAATAACCATTTTCGTTGTTTTTATTTTTTAAATCTGTTTTTCAATTTTTGATTTTCCATATTTTCTCAATTTTGATGATTAAATATACTGAAATTTCTTCATATTTTATATTTAAATTGTACTTTCACATAAAAATCTAATATCTAATAATCTAAATAGAATTAAAAGTAAAATACAGATAAAAAATTTTATAAATCAAACATGTACTGATTTTTTATTATTATATATATTTTTTGTTATTATTATTATTATTATTATTATTATTTAATATTAATAAAAAAAATTTCCAAAAAGAATACACAACAAATTATTTTCTAAGTATATTTAGATTAAGTGAATCTAAATCTAAAAGTAAAATTAAAAATTAAAAAAACATTAAATTAAGTAAATCTAAAAGGAAAATAATGAGTTATTTAAAAAAAAAAACAGTGTCAAAAACAAAAAAAAAAACATGAAAACTAAAAAATTCAAAACAAAAGTTTAAAAAAAGAAACCAAACCAACCATTATAAATTTCTCTTTTTTAAAATCTTTCTTCACTAATCTCTAATTTTACACAAATTATTCACAAATTCCTTTCAATTTTTATATGAATTTAAAAATCTAATCAAAAAATAGTGCATACACAAAAATGTAGCACAGAACATCTATATTATAACCAACTATTTAATTATGTATTTTATGTTACAAAATATTTCAGATATTATTTTTCTGATATCTTATATATGTCAATGTCTACATATATAAATATATATAAATATAAATTTATATATGTTACTGTATTCATAAATTGTCAATCTGTAATACTATATTACCATCAAATGCTTTAATTTTCTAACATATATCGCTTTAGTAATATAGTTATATTTGTTAGAAAAAAATTGCAGAATTGTGTATTGTTCTCCTATCAACTTATATTCAATATGTATATACATACATGTTATACAAATAAGTGTCCATAACAAACACTTTCAATAACAAATCAAGACTTTTCAAAACACCTCTATCACGACAATAATTGTACTTTTTTTCCTCACAGAAAAAATCACATTTTTGAAAAAAAATGAATTTTAAAATTCATAACAATATGATATCATCTCAAACTCTTACTCATCAAAATATTTTTATTACAATGAGTTATAATGGTGAGTAAGAAAAAAAACAAGAAGCTGGTGAAACAAAAATTATAAAAGATCTATTACAATATGCTCTCTAAGCAAAGTTAGATGAGCTAAAATAGGAATTGTTCTATCTTTTGTGAAATTCAAGAAAAATAATTGTGCAACATTGATACAAAAAGTAAGTACATTAAATAAAAAATTTCAATCAATTTTTGTTATATGTTGATTACTTACAGATGTCATAATAAATCATGTAACTAAACAGTTTCATGAAAGTGGCCCTACAAACATTTATAAGCATGGATCTATAAATATCATGAAAATAATTATAAAATTCCTATATCGATCGAAATATTAAGCTATAATATCATTCCATCTTCTTAAAAAAACTATTTCACATTTTATACATAAATGAAATATACTAATGACTAATGTTATATTTTTCACCATGCAAGATATTCGTGTCACAGAAAACGAGACTCATAACTCCTAATGTATAAAAATATATTATCTATTGATATTAATGCATTCTTACATCAATAGTATATGTGAGAACCCGAAGATACAAATAAAATAAATAATTAAATAATAATTATTTTACAAATCTCAAATATTTTACTTGTGAATCTTAAGGTGCAAATTAAATATAACTGAACGATATTTTAATTAATTTTAAACCTAAAATAAATTTATGGTGAAAGTATTTAATTTAGAGGTCAAGAATTTTTATAAAAAAAAAATAAGGGACAAATTAGTTAGTATATTGGGCAAAACACCAATAAATCCCAAATTTTAATTTGTTAAACCATTTGGTTCTGCATTTTATTTTGTAGATTAATAAGTCCTATTTGAATGTTAAAAGCTCACTATAGGCCTTTTTTAGATTTTCCTCCTTTCCGAACATCATCAACATTATCAAACATCATCAACATCATCAAACATCAACTACATCATGAAAACATCATCAACATCATCAAACATCAACTACATCATCATACATCACCAACATTGTGAACATCAGTTCTTCTTCACAAACGTCCCGCAAACTGTCAACAAACAGTTCTTCTTCACAATAGGTCTCGGGACAATCCCGTGCCAAAGCAATGCCACTTGTCAGGGGCCAAACGGAACCAAATTCGGAGCCTCGGTCAACAACGTCTCGTTTTCTCTCCCATCGATTGCGATGTTACAGTCGCATTTTTTTGGGCAATCCAGTGGAGTTTATTGTGTTTAACTATACGGGTTCTCCGCCGAACAACACGATGGTGAGTAATGGGACGAAGGTGGTGGTGTTGGGGTTTAATACCAGTGTGGAGTTGATTTTGTAGGACACGAGTATTTTGGGGGCTGAGAGTCATCCACTTCATCTTCATGGGTTTAATTTCTTTATTGTTGGACAAGGGTTTGAGAATTATGATCCAGTGAAGGACGCCGGTGGGTTCAATTTGGTGGATCCTGTGGAGAGGAACACTATCGGAGTTCCCTCCGGTGGGTGGATCGCCATCCGCTTCCTAGACCCATCCGCCATTGCAAAAATGATCCTCACCCATCCGCCATTGCTGATGTTTGATGAAGACATTAACTACACCACCAACATCATCAAACATCATATATCAAAAACATATATTACACCAAAAATAAAAAGGACTAAATGGTTTAAGAAAAAACACTTAGGACTAACTAGAGTAACATTTACTAAAATGGGATTTATGAGTAATTTTTTCTAGTATTATTTTGATCTAGTAATAGTTGTATTTTATTTAAATTAATAGAGAGAGAAAATAAAATAAAACAAAAGATAATAATTTAGAGCCTTTTGTTTAGATATATATATATATATATAGAACCTCTAGGTTGCCTAATACAATATGCGGCAGCAGCAGCCACGGGAGAGAGAAAGAGTTCGAGAGAAAAGAAGAAGAAGAAAAAAAATAAAATTTGCAAAAAAAAAAGAATTTTTAGGTGTGTGGTAGGTCTCTATCTTCTTTTGTTTTTCTTCTTTATCTTTACTCTATTATTATTTAATTCATTGATGGAGATGTTGTAGGTGTATGTATTTTGTATATATACATACTATTAAGAAATCTGAGGAGAAAAATTGTGTGTAAAGAATGAGAGAAATTCTTAGTTTAAAAATTCTGTACAAAATGATAAACTTTAAAAATTGAGAAATCATATCAAACGAATGAATTTTGAATTGAAATTTTTATGGTAGATTAATTACATATTGAACCCCATATCAGAATTTTCTCATAATTTTTGGGATTCAAAATCTATATTAACTAGTGCGTTCAAATCTGTCTAGAAAACTAGTACAAAACAATAACTTCGGAAGTGTCGTTCTCTTTGGATATAAATTCGAAAATTATCAAATCAGCGTCATTAGAACCAGTTACGAGTCTAATTTCTTAAATTTTTGGTCTTGAATTGATTGCTCGTGTGTACTAAAAGAACCATTAATTTCTTTAAAGTGCTGCAGAAAACAACTTGTTTGGATATAATTAATTGTAAATAATTATTTTGATAAGAAAATCAAGTAAAACCAATTGGGTTTGAAATTTAGGATATATTAGTTGATATCTGGAGGATTTTGGAATTTTTCGAACAGGGTGGAGTAGGTTTTTAATTTTCAAAGTTAGATAATAGATTGGGAAAACTTGTTTAAAACTCTGTTTTATCTTAAAGTTACTTTTAATTAAATTTTGATCTGTACCCATGTCTTGGGTAATTTTAGACCTTGAAGAACATAAACTTAGGTATTATTTAAGAGTAACAATGAGTTGGATTTAGCCATGTTGGTGTGCTTTAGTTTGGGGTTACTTAGTTTAGGGTTACTTAGTGTATTATTCCTTTTACTATGTTTGAATTACTGATGACATGTAGTTTTAATACTTGGTTCAGGGTTGCATTAGTTGGACTTTCATACTCTATTCGAGGATTATATTATTTCATTTTTAGGTAAGTAGTTGCATGCTACATATTTTTATAAATGTTCCCTTACCCTGAACTGTTGGAAAATTAAATTGTTGTTTCAGGACTAAACTGTTTTGATAAATTATTATATTATTAATGGAATTAAATTATTTCTGAAACATGTGTAAGCTTGGCATACTGTAAACTATTTGTTATGGTCTCATGTTTATAATGGTGAACTATCATGTTTTGCGAAACTAAATTGTATTGATTATTGGGACCATCTGTATATAAAAGTTCAGGGAAATTATTCCACTGTGTGTGGTGACTTTGGCCACTAGGGAACAGATCCGAGTTGAGCTGTGATAACTCTAGTGCTCAAGGATTGTAAGGAAAAGACATGGGCTAGGCTAGGTGACCTTCACTTGGATCGTCTTAGAGAAAAGGCCAGGGCTGCCACCTCGAGGATGACTCTTGATTCGATATTCGATCCAACGAGCTTATTTCTTTGAGAACTATGTGGCGCGTTACTTGTTATTCTTGGTACCTAGAAAATTATTGATGATCATGTTATAATCTGTTTTAAGTGAAGAATGTCATTTGTAATGTTCTTGAGAGACATGAGTATTTTAACTGTTGGACTGTGGAGCCTTCTTTTTTAAACAAATTGTCTTTATCAAAATTGCATGTCAATTTAGTTCCTGTGATATATATCTCATTGTGAAATTGAACCCTGTTTTCAAAACTGTATTTACTATTCATGTTGCCACTCACTGAGCTATCAGCTGACTTAATTGTTTATCATTTCCAGGTAATAGAAGGACTTAGAGTGGATTCATGGCGTAGCGGGGACTAAATTGCATGGACCTCTAGGACATTCATTTATTTTGTTTTAGCTTGTTATGTCAGTTTTGTGTATACATTGTGGTTGGATTTTATTTAGAATTATTTAATTTTTGTGGGCAGTTTGTGTCCCATTTAGTATATATATTTTGGAAGTTGATTATGGTTGGTTTTGCCATTCATACTTGTGACATGTCACTAGATTGAGTTTTGATTATTTATTACTAGACTATTGTTTAATTTATTTGATGTGATCATGGATTCGTGTTTGGGCTTACGTGTACTTTGGGCTAAGGCCCTGTGGTCTACGGCTGATTATGCCCAGGTTTGGGGTGTGACAATATGCAAATAAGATGTAATCGTGGATTTAATGAATTTGTATTATGAAATAAACTATTAAACAAAATTATGTAATTGTGTAATTAATTTTATACCTTCAATTGTTGTACGGATTATGAAAACTTGAAGTGGGAAGTTGATAGAAAAATGTTTGTGTAATATTATATATTTAAAAAATCTGCTTATTATTTATTGTTTAAATAAAATTATGATCTGAATAATCTAGTTATAAATAAATGTTTACATTTATAAAATTTCTCATTTATTATTTAAAATTTTTAGTTGATTTATTTATTGCATAGTTGTATTTTAGATACAAATCAATTTATCTATACAAGTCTCCATACTTTGTATACATATCAACTGTTAATACTGTAATTACGGATATCTCTTACAAGAGATAAGGGAGAAGAGTAAACACAATGATTTATAGTGGTTCGGCTTAAATCAAGCCCACGCCCACTCCTCAAGTTCCTCCTTGAGAATTTTCCACTATTCTTCAAATGGTAGCTACACCACTAGTCTCACAGATGCTAGTCTACCTTTACAACAAGTGATCAAACCCGATCACTCCAACTAACTATTTTTGAATCTGGTACCTAGTCACACCTAACTAAGTAATTTTATCTCAAAAAATCACTTACAAAAACTCTATCTTTTTACAAGAACAATAAGAAGGATATGAAAACCCTTTTATAATTTTTGCTCAATATCTTAACAAATTCTTTCTCAAAAAAATATTACTCAATGAAGTGTAATACCGTTTGAATATAACAGATATAATCACTTCTCTTGTTCTACTTCTTCAAATAGAATGCCACTAATATATATGCTCAAAATATATTCGTTAAAGGAGGAGAAACGCTCCTCTTCTGAACTGCACAGATCAAGAACGTCTGCTTCTCGTTTTGTCTTTTTCTTCGAGCACACGGAGTTTAAGAAATTCACGTCCGTTGGAGATAGAAAGCTTCACGAGTTAAAAATCTGCCAAAAAATTCGCAGCACATTTCTGTACAACTCATCTTTTTTTTTTTTTTTTTCTTTTTGACAATCAGCAACCAATGTGAGTTTGTCATGTAATGATAAGTAATGCCATGCAAAAAATATTGAGTGCAAAGGCTATTGGCAAATCAGACAAAATAATATGATTTTCCGCTTTTCCAAAGTATGAATATAATCATCTTTTTCAACACAAAATCTTCACAAATCCTAAATCTCATTAACTTAAACATGCATACATGCATGTATCCCAGTTGTTAAATATCTAATAATATATTTTGTATCAAAAGATGTAAAATATGTATATAACAAATTATAATATATTTAATATATTTTAAATATCATTAAAATCAAATCATAGAATTAACAACACCTTTGTTGCATTTTCCTCCATTTTAGCCTTTCATCTTCCTTTTTTCTTATACCTTTTCACCTTCCTTATTTTTATATAATTTATTTTTTTTTTGGTAAAAAAAAAAATTTGAAAACTTAAAAAAGTAATGCTATTCAAGCCCAAAATTAATTTTATTTTTGTTAAATTAATTTTCAAATTTTTTGAATAAATTTTAAAAATTCAACCAAACAAAAATAATTTTCAACTAAAGTTTTTTCTAGTGGTTGGCGGGGCTATCACGGGATAGTTTTTATTTTTTATATAAATTGAAATAGTTAAATAATCTTGTTGTCAATTTCCTACACAAGAATGGGGTAATTTTGTCCACATCCAATAATATAGAGTGCTACTACTAGTACCTGCCAAAATTCTTTGGACCACCCATTTTATAATTTTTTTTATTACAATTATACCCTAAAGTAAAATTACATTAAAAGACATTATTAAATGAAGCACCCACCTATCAATAAGAACTAATACTCTATAATACTGGACACCTACCCCCACCCCCACCCCCACCCCCACCCCCACCTCCAATTCCAACTCTAACTCCAACTCCAACTCCAATTCCAACTATACGTATTCCATGTTTGTAAACCCTAAACCTATTACTTTTCATAACCAACTAACATAAACCCTAAATCTATTATTTTTCATACTCATCTTAAATCTTGAATGTGTCATCTTCATTACCATCATCAACGCTATTGAACCTGAAAGTTTTGCTTCAAGTATAACGTATACTTCATCATCTTATAAGTTTATTTGTTTTGCATTAACATTCTCGGTCGTTTTCGGTCGTTCTTGATTCGTTCGAGCTGTTCGGTACTGATTTGCTGACTGTTAGAATTATGTTCGGTAATACAGTACTGAACATAATCCTTTCGTTCAATACATAGGTTCCGAACATTAATGCAGATAGTCAGTTATGTAATTTTCTTTGTTAAACTAACTTAGAATGGAAAAGAGTGAATTGGAATAAATTTAAGTTATGTATTTTGAATGGATTTAATTCATGTTATTTTAAGTTGTGAATTAGAATGGATTCAAGTTACACAGTGATGAACAAATTTTGTTCGGATATACAGTGCTGACAGGATCATTATTGTTCGACAAAACAGTTCTGAACAAAATACATATTTTCGGCTACACAGTGGTGAACAAATTGTTTTAGGCTACATTCAGAATTCTGATGGCGATTCAGACGATGATTCTGATGGCAATTCAAACAATGATTCTGTTTTTCCTCATCTTGCAAACGGTTATACAAATCCCGTAGAAATTGGAGTATCTTTGATCGATCTCAGCGATGACGAAGATACAAAAAGCAACGAAGAAGATGATCATGAGAGGATGAGAGAGGTTACTGATTCGGCGATACGGAGAGCGTTCAGAGAAGATGAGAGTCGTCGGAATGCTTCGTTGACGGCCGAGACGGCGACGAGAGTGATGAAGGGTTGGGGTCTAAGAATTCTATACTGGACCAAAGCTCCAAACTCTGAAGATTTAATGAGTCAGGGAAGGAAAGGGATGAAAAATTAGGTGGATGTGCATTTCATTGTGAAAATATTATGAATATGGGTAAATTTGGTAATAAGTGGGGTGCCCAAAAAAATATTATTAAAATTTAGGATTTAGGGTTGGGGTCCAAATAAATGGGGGGTCAAAGAATTTTGGTAGGTGCTAATAGCAGCACTCTAAATATATCAAATTTATTAGCTTCTTCAAAAACATTAAATTTATTTCTACTTTTGTTTAATATTTTTATACAAGTGGAAAGTAATTTATGTTAATTATTACTTTCTTAACATGTAACAAGACCCTAATGAAAAATATACAAGACAATGATGGGCAATTACATTCACACTTCAAATCACTTTTGTCCAGTTATACCTCCTACTTATTCAAACTCTCGAAATGTACTACTAATTGTGATTATCGCTACTGTATATTTGTAATGAAAATGTTCCATTACATCATATAATGACAAGTATAATGATTTTTTTAAATTTAAAATAATTATAAATTTATATTTATATTTCATAATAATTAGATATATAATAGAATTCTCATTTACATGTCTCACGCCTCAAATGGTTTGTCTGACGTGAAAATTGAAAACGTAACAATAATTTAAAAATAATGGTTTCTTATATTAAAATTCTTAAGAATAAATTACACTCATTTCGATTGAAATTTAAAAAAAATATAATTAGTAGATACATTGTATTATAAAAGATATAATATTATTTTTTTTATTTATATGATTGATAAATTATTGATGCAAAAGAGTTTAACTATTATGTAAATTAAAATTTCAAAGAAAATCAATATAATTACATTAAAAATATATAACTAATTATATATATATATTTTTTTTAAATTTCAAAAAAATAAATAAATAAAATATGATCATCCCTCGAGAGGGACATGGATTAATTACTACCAAACAAGTTGCAATTTTTAGCTTCTTGTCCTTTATTGTTACTACACGACACTGACTTTGTCGCTATGTAAATAAATGAATAGGGAGAGGATTCTCTATATTAGATAATAATTTATAATTTAAAATAAAAATTAACATGTATTTCAGATTTAATTTATGTGTAAAATTAATTGTACAATAATTAAAGGAAAAATTACCAGAAAATTCTATTTTAGATTCTTTTATACCAATTAGTTCATGTTTTTTTATTTTTATTTTATTAAATCCTAAAGTTCACACTTTTAGACCCGGAGGTCTTGTTTTCAGTTTTATTATATTTTTTTGACCATTTTACCCTTATATATATAACTGCTTGTTTGAATATCATTTTTGGGAAGTTAGCGATCTGCGTTTGGATTCCGGATTCTTTGTAATTTTTTATTTCTTTTTAGCATTTGCGATTTGCTAGTTTCTAAAGCTATAGATTGGCCGCAATTTTGCGATTATTGAAGCTCTAGGTTTTCTGCGATTTCAATTTGCGATTTGCGATTTGCAATTTTGTGTGGTTTTCAGTCGATATTTTGGAGAATGTTAGTTTTTATTTGAGATTGCTGTTGTAATTTGTTCTGTTCTTCGTCGTTCTTCATTGTTTATCATCAATTGATTACGGTGATGATTATGTCATGCGATTAGCGATTGATTATTATTGTGATGAAATCATTGTGTTCATGTGAAATTTTGAATGACGAAGTTTTGTTGCATCAGTGTTTGAACAAGCTGTTGTTAAGCATTTAGTGAGCTGGAATTTTGAATGATGAAGTTTTGTTGCATCAGTGTTTGAACAAGCTATTGTTAAGCATTTAGTGAACTGGATGTTCACACTATCAGTATATGAATTTTATAATTAAAAATGTATGTATGTGTGTATACTGTGAGCTTAGAATTTGTTGCATGTGGTGTGTATGATGATAAATGTAAGGCTTATAATTGTTTGTTGTATGATGTGAATATTTGAACTATTTAAAAATCCTGATACATTTCATTGTGTTAGCAAATCTTCACACATATGAATGTGATTGAATATTCAAATTATTTTATGTACTATTGATGATTTTGCAGTGTGATACGAGACAAATGGATTTTTTCATGTTGTTGTTGTGGTGCTGTAGGTTAAACATGTTTGTGATAAATGTGGTACAATAATTTTCCTTTGACCAGTTAGTGAAATGTGTGTGCAACAAATGGTGTGATTTGTTTGCTGATTCAATCACTATGTTTTACCAATTGCCGGGGTATAAGAATTGTCATTTGGATAACAATGAGGAATTGCAAAATATGTTATTGCTTGGTAAATCAATTGGAGTTAAACAAATTGATATTGTTGTTGACCAAAAATTGGGCACTGATAGACATAGTAGTTTAGCAAATCCATGCATTGAAGATGAGGATCAAACAAATTTGCTTCGTAGATATTGTACGCACAGTGAGAAGATTTTGTTGTCTTCAGTTTAGGCAAATGGTATTACGCATGTTGGTCAATGTTTTACAAGAGGAGCATTTGAGTTTCGTACTGTTTTATGCAAATATGCACTGCAATGTGGGTTTAAATTCAAATATTTGAAAAACGATTCAGAACGAATTACTGCTGTATGCTCATATAGAGATGATAGGGGATGTTTGTGGTCTGTGCATGGTAGAGCCCAAAGAGCAAACCAATTTTTCTAGCTTAAGAGATGGACTAAGATACATAGTTGTGGTGTTGATGTTCGTACTTAAAAATATCCAAGGCTGAGCTCTGATTTGGTGTCAAATGTTGTATCTGAGCGTGTTAGGGACAGACCACTAACGCGCCCCACTGATGTGGCATATACTTTCAAGGGAGACTGTGGACTTGATATCAGCTACCATGTAGCATGGTTAGGTGTTGAGAAAGCAAGAAAGGCCATGCATGGTGATTACTTAACATCGTTTGACCAACTGAGATGGTATGGTGATGTTGTTCAGCATTATAATCCTGTAAGTCATATCAATATTGACTATGATTTGAAGACTAGTCAGTTTAAAAGGTTTTTTGTAGCATTCGCTGCATGCATAAATGGCTTCAAATATTGTCGCCTTTTGCTTTTTCTTGATAGAACATTTCTAAAAAGGAGATACAAAGGGCAGTTGCTTGCAGCGACAGCTAAAGACGGTAACCAAGGTTTGTTTAGCTTTTTGATGTGAAGTTTTACATTTGTTTACTTTTTGTGTGTCAGTTGTGACTGTTAACATTAGTTTTGTTTTTAGGATTGTTTCCAGTAGCCTTTGCAATTGTTGATTCAGAGAGTGAATCGAATTAGTCATGGTTTCTATATGAACTGTCAAAAGTAATTACTGATGATAGATGCATGACATTTGTATCTGATCATAATCTAGGGCTTTTGGAAGCAATGCCAAAGGCATTCCCATCAGCATATCATGGATGGTGTTTACAACACCTAAAGAATAATTTGAGGGACAAGTTGAAGGGTATGGAGAATGGTTTCAAGGAATACTTAATAAGGAAGTTGGGTGATTGTGCATATGAACCTACTGTGACAGGTTTTCATGCATTACTAGAAAAATTAAAGAGTGAGGGGAAGTAATGAGCATATAACTTCTTGTCAGGGTTGGAACCAGAACATTGGGCAAATGCTTACTTTAGGTAAAGTGTGTACAATTGTGTGTTTCATGGAATATAATGATGGTTATATGTACATTGTTTATATTTTTGTGTTGTTATAACAATGTGAAATGTCACATATGGTATTAAAATGTGAGAATTTTTGTTGTCATATGTTAGAGGACAGCGATATGGTGAGATGACATCCAATGCTGCTGAATCATTCAACAATTGGATTAAAGAAGCACGAAATCTTCCAATAACAAAATTGGTTGATACTGTCCGGAATCAAATAATGTGGCAAATGTTAGAGCGAAGGGATATTGCAAATAAGTGGAATGAAATTATTTGTCCTACCTTTGAGACTAATCTCCAAGATTCATTCAATACTAGTAGGTCATAGAATGTGAGTAAAGCTAATGATGATGTGTTCGAGGTGCATTCGTTTCCATTAGTTACAGTTAATATTGGACGCCGTGTTTGTTCTTGCTACCAGTGGCAAGTAAATGGATTTCCTTGTGAACATGCTGTTGTGGTTATCCAAAGGAGTGCATATAATCTTAATGATGTCCTGAAAAATATTTTCATGTAGAGAATTATAGGGAAGCATATGCAGCAGCTATTTTCCCAATACCATCTATGGAGAAACCAACTTTTTCCTCTAGTGATTTCATCAAATTACCTCCAATTGTAAAACGGTCAGCTGGTAGGCTGAGAAAGAATAGAATCCCATCTCGAGAGAAAAAAGTAAGTCAAATCAAGTGTGGCAGATGTGGAAAGATGGGCAGGCACAATCGGAAGTTGTGTAAAGAGCCAATACAGAGTTATATTGGTTGATGTGTTGGTGAACATTGTGAATTTCACATTCAGTTTTGAACATTTACAGTGTTTTTTTTTTTTAGATAAATAAGATACCATTATGAATGTTACATACATTTGCATTGGATACACATTTTATTAGTTGATACATTGGTGTACTTGTTTTGTATTTCGATACAATTTTTCAATTAGAAGTGATTCATTCATTCTATGGAATTTGTCATTTTGTAGTTTTTTTTTTTCATTTTGTTTATTTATGAAATAGTTTGTTTATCAGTTTTATCAAAATAAAATGTTATCTTGTTACATATATACACAATATGTGTTGATGGGTGGAATATGATATATGTTTTTGAACAGATTTGAGGTGTGGAAGATGTAAAAAGATGGGCAACCACAATTAAAGTTGTGTAAAGATCAAATATAGAGTTCTATTGGTTCATGTGTTGGATATCATTGTGAATATTATGTTGACTTGTAAATATTTATAGTGCACAATTTGTTTTAGATAAATAATATACTGTTGTGAATGTTACATACATTTGCATTAGTAAACAATTTAGTAGTTTATGTGTGGGTGTATTTGTTGGTGCAAGCTTCTTAATGTGAATTTTCACATTTTGATACAATTTGTCAATAAAAAGATGATTTGTTCTATTAAATTTGTAATTTTGTAGTTTCTTTACATTTTCTTTGTTTTATTGAAATAGTTTGTTTTGATTTTTTACAAAAAAAAAATGTAAAAAAGTTGCATATATCCCCAATATGTGTTGACAGGGTGAGCATATGATATACATATGTGAACTTTCATATTGTGTTGTACTTAACAAACACATATTATGACTAATAATACTTATACACCATGAATAAGACCAAGAAAAAACATTTCATATTAAAAGTACATTTCTTGGTAGACAAAATGTATATAGTTATTCATATCAACAACTTTATGGAATCATTGTTTACTAACTAACAATACCTAAGTTCACATGTTAGTGACTGGTATATCATATACAAAACATATTGTACTTAAACAAAACCTGATGTTAACATTGTGTTATCAATATATCAAAAGAAAATGGTGGGGTGTGAAAATATGAAGTTTAGTTCTCAGATCCATCCTCCTTGGTGTTAACAACAAAACTTGCATGATTTGTTCTTTCAAGATCATTCAGGAATGCTTCAACTAACACAGCTCTCATAGCAAACCAAGCTTCCTTGTCCAGCATAGGTTCAATCGGTTCTTGAAGGGCATGTTGCTTCATTATGTAGCAAAGTGCAACTCCGCAATTAAGACTACAGGAGAAAGAAAAAAAAAAAAAATCAATACTTTCTTACATTCACATTGGTTGTAACTACTATGTCAATGAGAATATTAATTGTAAATACTCACAAATTTGGATCTTATTGAGGGCATGCATCAACTGATTGCAATGGCTTGACAAAGTCTGAGGGTGTTAATGTATCTGCCATATCCGATGTGGAGAGCAATTTCTGAATATATGATTCGATAGATGTTTTCTATGATTGTGAATATGATTAGATGTGCAGAATAGATAATATTTTAACTACTTTGTTGTGTAACTCAACATGTACATTTTTTCATATTATAGAATGAAATATTGAAATTACCACTATGCTTGCTTAAGCTAGGTGTATGTCTTCAAAACCATCTCTGGGCCTCATTGAATTGTAGTGCTTCTACACTCCATCATCCATGTCGCTCATTACTATGATCCAATGATACTTAAAATGGAGTGGAAAATGCAGATATCGGTACTGGTTTGCATGCTTGATGTGAGGATCAATGAATTTGGTTTGTAGTTCTGCATTTTCATGTTTAATCATGCTCTGTAAACGGTAACAGCACTTTATGAGTAATGAGTTTTATAAACAAGGGATCAAACTTGTTTTTAATTCAGTATTAAAAAAAAAAAAAATAACAAATTATACCAAACACAAGCTGTTAAAAAAGAATGATTTGTCAAATTGTTGTGAATCTGTCATTATTGATTCCTGCTTGCTTCTTAAAATTTCTGCATATGCATCTATAACCTGTATATATTCAATGTTAATGTGATTATGATGTGAATGTTAATATATATAACCGTGAATGCATAATGTACAAAGCACCATACATTGTTTGTTATGGAATTGTCTTGAATTATTGACCCAAGATCATCATAGAAAACATAAGTCTTCTTGGTGGTTCCTTGCCAAACAGTTAACCTAGATTTAGAATTTAGATATAATAAGACAAGGATGGTATGTAAAGACATAAAAGTCGTTTGAAATATGCTTACCCGTAACCTCCATTTTTATGCATATTCCTTATCTTTTGCTTGTCCTGTTCAGATATGATCTTCCAAACCTGATATTTGTTGGTCAACCTAAACTTATTATGCTTAGGACGCTTAAAGTCTCAAAGCTTGTGCAAATAGTCTTCAAAATCTGGATCTACAACTTCACATTGCTTTTCACTGTCATTTTGTTCCAAATTTTCCAACTTTCTTTTCTGTTTGTCACCCCTTTTTGTTTTGATATTCAAAATCAGGCAGCTTCAATTCTTTCCCTTTTTTTTTATTTTGATGCGCTTCACCAAAGATGTAGGAGTTTTTTGGGTCTTCTTCTTCAAATTTTGCTTCAGTTCCACATCCATAGTCTTCTGGTTTATCTGTTGTGTGACAACATGTACTGCATCATCATCAATTTTATCTTCTAACATAGTTTTCTCAAGTTGGAGTATAGTCTTCTCAATTTGGAGGTCAATTATGGAGTTGCTTTGCCTTTCTATCTCAGTATTCTTATTATCAATTGTAAGTTTGACAGAGGACAAGTCATTCTGAGCTGTTGGATTCTCTTTCTGGTTACATATTAATGTTTCCAGCTCCAAGATGATTTTGTCTTTCATGTCATTTGCTGCCTGCAAATTCTAGTTCTCAATTTGTAGTTTCTCGATGAGGTCCAATGCTTTTTGATGGTTAGCGACTATTTTCTCTATAATGTTGTCTTGAGCAACCTTTGACACAATGACTTGATGCACCCCATGTGCATGTAGATATGCAAGAGTCTCTGCACTTTCCTCAATATTGGCTTCATCATGTTCATTGCTCTGAAATTGTGTTTCATTGCCAAACTCTCTATCAAATGTCATATCAATGTCATCCTCTGGTATGCTAGGACTCATATCTATTTCTTCCACAATTTTAACGTGATGATCCACACTAGTCTGAAATTGTAGTTGATTGCCCAATTCTACATTGTATGTCTTATCAATGTCATCCTCTTGTATGCTCATGTCCATTTCTTCCTCAATTTTGACTTCATGATGAATAATACTCTCAGGTGCATCTTTTTGATTCTCCTCATCCTGAATTATTGTATGCATCAACAGTGTGCTCTCACGATCTGTCGGTATGAGTTTCTCTATATAAACCTGGTAATAGAGATTACTGTTAGTTTTAGAACAATAAATAATATTATTCACATTGAATAATGTTGGTATCTAACCTCTTCATCATTGATTGACAACAAAGACAAATTCTTCACATTTTTGTGAAGTTTTGTTAGATTCCATTTGAGAAATCGAGGTGCTGCATTTTGCAAAATTGGTTCCACTATTTTGGTATGCTCACACAGCTAATACTACATAAAATGTAACAAATTGTCAACTATATGATAGAACATTTTCAATGTAAGATGAAAATTAGACTCTAATCATTTACAATGTGAAGATTCACAATTGAAACACAAATGTCAACGATGAAATATTGATAATGAGACTCAACATAATCAATGTAACATGTATAACAAACTCTAAACATTCACAATGAGAAGATTCATACATCAAACACAAATGTTAACAATGGAATCTTGACAATGTAACCATTCACCCAACATAATCAATGTGATGTGAAAAATAGGCTTCAAATACTAACAATGAGAAAATTCCTACTCAAAAACAATTAGGACATTATTTGATTGAAAAATGTGAATATTGGAATATCATCCATATGATTGAACATTTTCAATATAAGATGAAAATTAGACTCCAAACATTCACAATGGGAAGATTTATACTCCAAACATGAATGTCAAAGCAAAATCTTGACAATGTGACTCAACATAATCAGTTAATATACATGTCAAAAAAAAATTATGATTATAAACTAATGCGAATGTATAGTTTCAACGTACACATTAATATTTATGTGAGTGAATGTAGTATTACATACCATTAAAGCCATAACATAGCCAGTCACTCGTTCTGGACATCGACGATGAAATTCAATGGAATTCATTAATGTGGACTTGATGGTTTCTACCCAATCATATTACCTCATCTTGTGCAAATGCTCCATGTGTTGATAGTATGCCCATCCAATTGTCTCACCAGTTGTGGAATAAAAGAGCTTTAAACAAGCACACAAACTTATCAACCTAGTAACCTTCTCATTATCAAAGATCGGATATTTTTTTATGTAAGCCTCTATGTGTCCTTGCACTTCTTGCCGATAAGTCCAAATGTTGGCTTTGAACCATATGCAGTTTCCATTGGCATAGATCCGCAGTCTACTTTAAAAATTAATTTGATGTCATGTGCAGACAATTTGAGGGATTTGGGGCCAATTTTGAAAGAATTTGATGCAGGGTTGTATGTCTCTATGATCTTTGCTATCACATCATCATATTTCATGCATGATGATAGTTCAATTTTTGTGTTTATCAGTGCATGAAACGTTATCCAAAATAGAGTTTTCTTCAAACATTTCAACTGCTCATCAGTGAACTTTGTTGTTGACATCAACTTTACCAGGCCAGTCATATTTGAACGGTAGTTCACTTTGTTCATATCGACATTGGGTTTCACATCAGCTGGAGCTGCCTCTTCCTCATGGGTTTGTTCTTTTTTCTTTTTTTTTTTCTTTTTTTTTTTGTCTTTGGTGTTGATATAACATCTGTTAACAAAATGTTAAACAAAAATAGAGACAAGACATTAAGAGGAATGAGTAATTAACAGTGCTATTAAAATGAATATTGATGAGCACCAAATTTCATAACATCACTCATAGATAATATGTAAAGAATTAGAGAATATGACAGCATCTAAAAATTATTTTGACAGAAAAATGTGAATATTGGAATATCAACTATATGATTGAACATTTTCAATGTAAGATGAAAATTAGACTGTCATGACCGGAACCCGCCCCTAAGGGTTTAACGTCGCAACCGGCCAGTGATCATTGGATTACCAAAGGCCTCTTAACAGAATAACTTATAAATAGGGGCTGCGGAAGCAAATATAGAAACATACATAGTCCAATGAGCTGTGGAGACATATATGGGATAAAAATTTAAAACTTTATACACGTATATGTGACGTCATAAATACAGTAGTCTTATGTCACCTAAGCCATTTACGCAAAACTTCCAAAACATGTTCAGACTAGACATAAACATTTAGGAGGCACAAAAGTCCCAAAACACAAAAGCTTGGACAGATCTCAAAAGGGACCTCCACGGGAGGCACGATGGCTGGCTGACACCAAAACTCCAAGCGGCAGCTTAGGCCTGGTCACATGCCTGCTCACCTACATACATAATATAAATAGTGAGCGAAAGCTCAGTGAATAATAACAGAGTAAAGATTTTAATGAATGATGTCCATAAAGAAATAGAGTCTTGTATGTGATCAAATGTCAAAGTAGAAACAAAATTCATATACGTGGTCGTATTCATATTCATATTCAAAGTTCATACATTTCGCATTATATTACGTGGCACATCCATTAGCGTTAACAAATTCGATGACCCATAAAGGGACAGCCGAAAAGACATTTCAATGACCCATAAAGGGACAACCATAAACTTGTTCTGATGGCCCAGTTAGGGATAGCCATAAGGCATTTCGATGACCCATAAAGGGACTACCATAAACTTATTCCTTATTCTGATGACCCATAAAGGGACGCATATCATATGATGCTAAGGATGCCACGAGTACATTTCAAAAACTTGGACAATCATTCATTCATCCAAAACATAGCATTTCAGAAAAACTGATCATTTCATATCATCAGAAAATAATTAAAGTTAAACATAACTTTACAGAGTTATTACTCACAGATAACTGGTAACTCCAAATAGATGGCAAAGTGGGCAATTCACCCAACCTGAGGCGCGTGACCTACATAACATGGCAGATTCATATATTGAAACACACGCTCGGATAGTACATAACTTATTTCATTTGTTCTTAGTGTGTTTCTAGCCTTTAACCTCATTATGGAGTCTAAATCATGGCCCGTGAATGCCTAAGATGGAATGAGGATGCTAAAATGCACTTGAAACACTTGACAAAAATTTTGCTAAAATAGGGGTCTCGCTCGAGTGGACATACCAAATGTGAGTAGTCGCTCGAGCGCACACTCCTTCGCTCGAGCGGTCTACAAATTATGAAAATTTCTAGTTGCGTGCAATTTTCGCTCGACGGTCGCTTGACAGTCGCTCGAGCGTGAGACTTAGGTCCTCGCTCGAGCGCAACTCTTGTCGCTCGAGCAGACTGCAAAATACGCAAACTTCTGAGAGCAAGCTATTTACGCTCGAGCTAGCCTTTTTTCGCTCAAACGGAAATGTGAAAATGAAAGTGGTCGCTCGAGCGTGGAATCCTTCGCTCAAGCGTGGAAGCAAAATTCTGGGTTTTCTAGATTTGCCTCCAAGTTACAAACCTTGAATTCAACACTTCAAAACTCATCCTCTTGGGCCAAAATTCTAGAAAATATTTAGAAACTCACAAAACATCATGATTTAAAGATCATTTCATGAAATCAAGGCCCAAAAGCATGCCAATTGTGCAAAAATTCAACTTAAACTTTATGAATGTTCCAAAACATGACATGCATGAAATGATTTGAGCTTCAAGTTTCCAAATCATGATCAAATGAAGTGAGAGGATGTAAAACATGATGAATTTCTATAACTAAGCTCAATTTATGACATGCATGAGTGAATTTCCTAGTAAACATGCTCCAAATGTAATGAAATGTACATGCATGTAGGAGTTTATCTCCCTTTCTACTTCTTAAGCTTGATTCTTACACCTCAAAGCTCAATTCACTTGAATTCATGAATGAATCAACTCAACTTCAAGACTAAAGGCTTGGTTTCTTACCTTAGATGCTCAATTGGGTCTTAGGTGCTAAATTCTTGAGCTAGATGGTCAATTCTCCAAGGTTCCTTCTGAAAGGTATCCTTCTTCCCTTGATTTTGAGCTTCTCTTCACTCCCTCTCTTCTCTCTCACATTTATACCTCCAATGAAGAAGAAAAATTGAGTCTAGGTGGAGTGGGGGCTCAATAAAGGCTTAGCTAATGATATTTACTTAGTTTAAGTCAAAGACAACTAAGTGGGATTAAATTAATCTTATTTAATCATTCCGAATCAAATTTCAATTAAACCTACCATAAAATTCTAAAAATTCCAAATAACACATAAATCAAATCAATTTCAGAATCAGATGCCGATAAGGCCTTCAATTCGCAAACCGAAACTAAAATATGAACAGATCTTTTTACGTTAAACAAATATAAATACAAAGTGGTGAAATGCACATGTAATTAATTCAGATTTTGATTTTTGGTCTTAATAACTTATTAGGCATATGAAATCATAGATTAACGTTAATCATTGGTCGGGGTTGTTACATAGACTCCAAACATTCACAATGGGAAAACTTATACATCAATCATGAATGTCAAACCAAAACCTTGACAATGTGACTCAACATAATCAATGTAATATGGAAAACAAACTCCAAACATTCACAATGAGAAGATTCATATTTCAAACACAAATGTTAGCAATGTGACAATTCACTCAACATAATCAATGAAATGTTAAAACAAATTCCAAATACTAACAATGGTGTTTTGAGTCTATTGTAATCTCAACAATATGGCTCAACATAGTCGATGTAGCAATGAAAATAGACTTCAATCATTTACAATGTGAACATTCATACTTGAAACACAAATGTCAACGATGAAATATCGATAATGTGACCCAACATAATCAATGTAACATGGATAGCAAACTCTAAACATTCACAACGAGAAGATTCATGCTTCAAACACGAATGTGAATAATGGAATCTTGACAATGTGGCCATTCACTCAACATAATCAATGTGACGTGAAAAATAGACTCCAAATACTAACAATGAGAAAATTCCTACTCAAAAACAATTAGCACATTATTCTCAATGAAAAATGTGAATATTGAAATATCAACTATATGATTGAACATTTTCAATGTAAGATGAAAATTAGACTCCAAACATTCACAATGGGAAGACTTATACTTCAATCATGAATGTCAAACCAAAACCTTTACAATGTGACTCAACATAATCAATGTAACATGGAAAACAAACTCCAAACATTTATAATGAGAAGATTCATACTTCAAACACAAATGTTAGCAATGTAACAATTCACTCAACATAATCAATGAAATGTTAAAACAAATTCCAAATACTAACAATGGTGTTTTGAGTTTATTGTAATCTCAACAATATGGCTCAACATAATCGATGTAGTAATGAAAATAGACTTCAATCATTTACAATGTGAACATTCATACTTGAAACACAAATGTCAACGATGGAATATTGATAATGTGACTCAACATAATCAATGTAACATGGATAACAAACTCTAAACATTCACAATGAGAAGATTTACGCTTCAAACGCGAATGTGAATAATGGAATCTTGACAATGTGACCATTCATTCCACATAATCAATGTGACGTGAAAAATAGACTCCAAATACTAACAATGAGAAAATTCCTACTAAAAAACAATTAGCACATTATTTTGAATGAAAAATGTGAATATTGGAATATCAACTATACGATTGAACATTTTCAATGTAAGATGAAAATTAGACTCCAAACATTCACAATGGGAAGACTTATACTTCAAACATGAATGTCAAAACAAAACCTTGACAATATGACTCAACATAATCAATGTAACATGGAAAATAAACTCCAAACATTCACAATGAGAAGATACATATTTCAAACACAAATGTTAGTAATGTGACAATTCACTCAACATAATCAATGAAATGTTAAAACAAATTCCAAATACTAACAATGGTGTCTTGAGTTTATTGTAATCTCGACAATATGACTCAACATAGTCGATGTAGTAATGAAAATAGACTCCAATCATTTACAGTGTGAACATTCATACTTGAAACACAGATGTCAACGATGAAATATTGATAATGTGACTCAACATAATCAATATAACATGGATAACAAACTCTAAACATTCACAATGAGAAGATTCATGCTTCAAACACGAATGTCAATAATAGAATCTTGACAATGTGACTATTCACTCAACATAATCAATGTGACGTGAAAAATAGACTCCAAATACTAACAATGAGAAAATTCCTACTCAAAAATAATTAGCACATTATTTTGAATGAAAAATGTGAATATTGAAATATCAACTATATAATTGAACATTTTCAATGTAAGATGAAAATTAAACTCCAAATATTCACAATTTCAATCATGAATGTATAACCAAAACCTTGACAATGTAACTTAACATAATCAACGTAACATGGAAAACAAACTCCAAACATTCACAATGAAAAGATTCATACTTCAAACACAAATGTTAGCAATGTGACAATTCACTCAACATAATCAATGAAATGTTAAAACAAATTCCAAATATTAACAATGGTGTTTTGAGTCTATTATAATCTCAACAATATGGCTCAACATAATCGATGTAACAATGAAAATAGACTCCAATCATTTACAATGTGAACATTCATACTTGAAACACAAATGTCAACGATGAAATATCGATAATGTGACTCAATATAATCAATGTAACATGGATAACAAACTCTAAACATTCACAATGGGAAAATTCATGCTTCAAACATAAATGCGAATAATGGAATGTTAATAATGTTCGACAATCTTCACTGTATTTAAATAAATTAAATTATGAAATGAGAGAATTCGTTTGATTACAAAAATCAAACCAAAAAAATAAAATAAAATAAATAAAAACAGATTTTTATTTTGTTACAAAAACAAAATCAAAATCTGATTTAAATAAATAAATAAAACAGAAAATAAATAACCAACTTACTTGATTAATTTGTTGAACAATATTCTGATCAAGCCCAGTATTCGACACTGTGTCCTTAAGACAGATTCGTCCTCTCCACGGTGCTTTCAGAATATGGACGTTTATCTCCCAGAATAAAATGATCTATCAACGAATAAATACAACACTACAATTTATTCGAACAACGAACACACTAAGTGTTTACACTCTTTCTTAGAAGGAAAATAATGAAGCAAAAATGCAGAGAATGCAGACAATATTTAAGACGAAATTATTGAATGAAAACATCAAATGAGGGCTACCTATTTATAGATGGATTGGTGGCTGCTGATTTTGAATTAAACAAGTGCAAACCTGTTTTGAACAGGTATGAAACCTGTTTGGTTTTGAATGAACAGATTTAAATCTGTTGGGTTCAAAATTCAAACAGATAAAACTATTTTGCACAGATTTAAATCTGTTCGGGTTTTCTGAATTTTAAATAGATTCAATTATGTTCGGGTGTGAGAAAAATGGACCCAATTTTGAATTCAAAAAATTGAAATTTAAATTGGACAAATTTTATTTTACCAAATAAAATTGAATTCAAATGTTTTTGACCCAAAAAGATTAGTATTGGGCCGGACAAGCCCAACCCAACCTCACACGACGCACCCGCGCCCAAGCCCAGGCCGCCCGACCGACCGGACCGGCGGCGGTGGCACGCGCGTGTGTGGTTATTTTTGGGTCCAATGGGTTTAACCCATTTTGCCTATAACCTCCCTCTCTACAAAACTTGAGTACCCCTTGGGGCACACCCCAAGTTCCAATCCCATGCCTTATAAACCTATTCAAAACTTCCCACCAAATCAATGTGGGACAAGCCATTATACACACCTTAAGGATTTTCCACCAAAACTCAATTTCCATGGAGCTCTCTTTGGCTTCAAATTCTCATTCACCCGATCATGGTTTTGAGCAACCAAATATACTGCGTGAATCACAACGCGGCATAGAATGCGTTACCACTTCGACCCACCAAAATCGACGCATGGGTCCCACCTAAAAATTAGACCAAAGTTGAGTAAAAATTCTATTTTTAAACCATTTCTAACAATCCCCCACAAGAATGGAATTTGATGACAACGGAAATACAACAATATGCAGACTTTGTCAAAAGAGTATAAGTTGAAAATATCTTGCATCAAGATAGGTAGCTTTCGGCCTTGAACCTTCCCTAGTGATAACCTATCAGACTTACTAGCTAACCAATGGGCGCGATGCCTTGAATTGTTCAGCCGTTTGTGTAAACCAAGACAATAGATTTCACACAAAATATCTTCTAACACATCGTGGTTCTCACTGTTGTGTTCATTTTGGCCTTGAACGCTCCTAGTTTTCATGAGTGCTTCTAGAGAATTTAGCCTCTTCATTCTCATAGAACCAGCCCCAGTTTGACACTCATATAGATGATTCTTATTGTGAGTATCTCCTTATACTCGTCTTGATTTTATGCCTTAATCAAGATATAAGTAATAATTAAAAACAAAGCTTATCCTTATACCCCTGCAGACAACACATGTTGCAGATATCACTCTCACCATAGGAATGGGTAGGGAAATTTTAATTCCTTGGTGATTTCTGGCGAGCCACACATAACTTAGTTGTCCCTTTGAACTTAGTTTTTGGGATCTCCAGTCATATAAGTAGGGTTACCATTATGATGACTCTTATGTAATAGGCTTTAATCCCATCTCATTCGATGAACTATACACTTGCTCTTTAGTCAAACCTTTTGTTAACGGATCCGCAATATTCTCTTTAGATTTTATATAATCCATTGAGATTATTCCATTTGAGAGCAATTGCCTTACGGTATTATGTCGACAACGAATGTGTCGTGACTTACCATTATACATTTGATTCTGTGCCCTGCCTATTGCAGATTGACTATCACAATGAATGTAAATAGCTGGCACAGGTTTTGGCCACATTGGAATGTCTTCTAAGAAGTGATGAAGCCATTTTGCTTCTTCTCCTGCTTTGTCTAAAGCAATGAACTTGGATTCTATTGTGGATCGTGCAATGCATGTTTGTTTCGTGGATTTCCAAGAAACAACAGCGCCACCCAGAGTAAAGACATATCCACTAGTAGATTTTGAATCTTTAGTATCCGATATCCAATTAGCATCACAATAACCTTTGAGTACTGCTGGATATCCAGTAAAATTCAAACCAAAATCACGAGTAAATCTTAGATATTTAAGAACCCGAATGATCGCTTTCCAATGGTCTTCTTCGGGGTTACTAGTGTACCTACTCATTTTACTGACAGCATAAGCTATATCAGGACGAGTACAATTCATTAGGTACATTAGGCTTCCAATGATTTGGGAGTATTTTAACTGAGACACTGCATCACCTTTATTTTTCGATAAATAAAGACTGATGTCGATAGGTGTTCTAGCTACCCTCAAATCATTTTTGATAAATTTATCAAGAATTTTCTCAATATAATGAGATTGAGATAATGCATATCCGTCAGATGTTTTAGTAATTTTCATTCCTAAAATAACATATGTGACCCCTATATCTTTCATATCAAATCTTTTGTTAAGCATTTGCTTAGTTGATTTGATCATGTTTTGACTGCTTCCAATGATAAGCATGTCATCCACATAAAGACAAACTATGACATATCCTTGGTCAGTGTTTTTAACATAGACGCATTTGTCACATTCGTTTATCTTAAACCCATTAGTAAGCATTGCATGATCAAATTTTTCATACCATTGCTTAAGTGCTTGTTTTAATCCATAAAGAGATTTCACAAGCCGACAAACTTTCTTTTCTTGCCCTAGCACTACAAACCCTTCAGGTTGCTCCATATAGATCTCTTCATTCAGATCACCGTTTAAGAAAGTTATCTTAACATCCATTTGATGTATTTCTAAATTAAACAACGCTGCTATAGCAATAAGCATGCGAATGGATGTTATTCTTGTCACAGGAGAATATGTGTCAAAATAGTCCAGACCTTCCTTTTGTCTGTAACCTTTAACTACAAGTCTTGCTTTATACTTGTCTATTGAACCATCTGCTTTCATTTTTCTTTTGAATATCCACTTATATCCAAGAGGTTTAGAACCAGGTGGAAGATCCACCAATTCCCAAGTATGATTTTGCATAATGGATTCGATTTCATTATTAACAGCCTCTTTCCACAAAGGTGCTTCAGGACCTGTCATTGCTTCCTTAAAGCTTTGAGGTTCATTTTCTAATAGGTATGTCAAAAAATATGGACCAAAGGATGTTGATGTTCTCGCTCTCTTACTTCGTCTTGGTTCATCATCAGTTAAATCCTTTTGGTCGAGATCATTACTAGTCTCTTGTGTTTGATTGTCATTAGCCTCTTGACTTTGTGTACAATCATAAGTTCTTTTCTGTGAACTTAATTCCTGTCCTTTCTTGTAAGGAAAGACATATTCAAAAAACACAGCATTCCTTGACTCTATAATAGTGTTCACATTTATATCAGGCGTTTCTGATTTATAAGTCAGAAACCGATATGCACTACTATTCTGAGCATAACCAATAAACACACAATCTACTATTTTTTGTCCAATCTTAGTCTTTTTAGGAACAGGAACTTCAACTTTTGCCAAACACCCCCACACTTTTAAGTATTTGTAGGAAGGTGGTCGACCTTTCCACAATTCATAAGGAGTGCTGTTGGTTTTCTTATGGGGTATTCTGTTAAGAACATAATTAGCAGACAATATTGCTTCCCCCCACAAGTTCTGTGGTAAGCCTGAACTTAGTAACATGGCATTCATCATTTCTTTTAGGGTTCTATTCTTCATTTTAGGAATTTCATTTTGCTGAGGAGAATAGGGTGCTGTAGTTTAGTAAATAATGCCATATTGTGTACAAAATTCATTTAATGGTGCATCATATTCACCACCCTATCACTTCTAACCATTTTAATGGTTTTACCAAGTTGATTTTCAACTTCTGTTTTGTAGAGTTTAAAAATTTCTATGGCTTCATCTTTACTTCTAAGTAAATAAACATAACAATATCTTGTGCAATCATCGATAAATGTTATGAAATACTTTTTGCCTCTAGTTTGAACAAATTTAATATCACATACATCTGTATGAATTAATTCTAGAGGTTCGGTTTTCCTTTCAACCGATTTAAATGGAACCTTAGTTAGTTTCGCTTCTACACAAATTTCACATTTATGATGAGGATCAATTTCAAACTTTGGTATATAATCCAAACCAATTAATCTATGCAAAGCATCAAAATTTACATGTCCTAATCTATTATCCCATAAATTTGACTCAAGAATATAAGCAAAAGATGTGTTATTATTATTCATAGCAACTTTTGATACAATTGTCATTACATTTAATTTGAAGAGACCATCACTCATGTATCCCTTACCAACATACATACCATTCTTTGATAATACAAATTTATCAGACTCAAATACAAGCCTAAAACCATTTTTACTTAACAAAGAGCTAGAAACCAAATTCTTCTGGATGTTAGGTACATGCAGTACGTTATTGAGGGTCAGTTCTTTCCCTGATGTCATCTTCAAGATCACCTTTCCTTGTCTAGCCATAGTAGAAGTAGAAGAATTTCCCATGAAAAGTTGTTCACCATTTGCAGCCTCATTATAGGTAGTGAACATTTTCTTGTCCGCAAAAATATGACGAGTTGCCCCAGTGTCAACCCACCATTCCTTGGGATTTCCAACCAAATTAGCCTCAGACACCACAACAGAGAGGTTGATTGTCACGACTCAAACCCGCCCCTGTAGGTTTAGCACCGTAACCGGCCAGTAATCCGTGGATTACCAAAGGCCTCTGAACAGATTAGCAAATAATGAGGGGCTGCGGACGCAATAATACGAAATAGACAAGGTCCAATGAGCTGTGATAACGTACATGGGACAGAATATTTTAAAACTTAATTATATATATATATATAAGCATGCTAGTCGAGGACACCAATATTTACAAAATAGTTACAAAAGTGAACCTCCCAAGATCTGACTTTACAACAGTTACAGAGACTAGCATGAAAAAAAAAACAGCCATGGCATTAGACTTCGATCGGAACCTCCTCGGGAGACACAACGGTTGGCTGACAAAAACAGTACAGAAGGCCGCCAACTCTGGCCCTGGTCATGTGCCGACTCACCTACATACATAATATAAACTGTGAGCGAAAGCCCAGTGAATAATAACAGAGTAAAGGGGTTATATGAATGATGTCCATCACAAGTTAGAATCTAGTATTTAAAACAGAACACAATCAGATTTCAAAACAGAATAGCTTCAGATATATATTCATGTTCATATTCAGATTTTGCATAAGTTCATACGTGGTACACCCATTAGCTATCAGATCAGATTGGTCCAGAGACCCACATACATGGTTGGTACCAACGACC
Organism: Camellia japonica; assembly: GCA_030407325.1. NCBI lineage: Eukaryota > Viridiplantae > Streptophyta > Magnoliopsida > Ericales > Theaceae > Camellia > Camellia japonica. The sequence goes on along the minus strand of JAPPVO010000017.1, from coordinate 21,715,388 downwards.
ATAAAGGTCCATATCTTGCGCGCAAGTAGCCATGGTATTGTTACCCCCCGGCAGGGCCACGTGCAGATTGGCTACGGTATTGTTACCCCCGGGCGAGGGCCACATGCAGATTGGCCGTGGTATTGTTACCCCCGGGCGAGGGCCACGTGAACTAAGGGTGCCACAAATACTTTTCAGAAAATTGAACATTCATTCATCATTCGTAAGATAGCATTTCAGAAAACAGATTATACCGTACCAGTTAGAAAATATATAGGTTAAACATAACTTTACAAAGTTATTACTCACAGTGGGCTTAGAGACAGACAGACAGAGCAGATCGATCAGACAGGATGTGGCACGTGACCTACACGACACATAACAGATGCACACTTGAAACACATGTTCTAATTGTACAAAATTTATTTCGTTGGCTCTTAGCGTGTTTCTAATCTCTTATCCTCATTAGAGAGTCTTAAACATGGCCTAGGAATGCCTAGGATGGAATGAGAATACAAAGATGCACTTAGAAACACTTTTCAAAGTTTTGCTGAAACAGGGGTCCCGCTCGAGCGTGGCTTTATCCGCTCGAGCGGACATGCAGACAAAAGGGATCCGCTCGAGCATGGATTACTCCGCTCGAGCGGACAAGCTACAGTAAAAGTACTGGATGCATGAAATTCACGCTCGATGGGCGCTCGATACCCGCTCGAGCGTGAGACACAAGTCCTCGCTCGAGCGTGCATTACCCCGCTCGAGTGGACTGTAAACATGTGAAAAGTACTGGATACACGAAATTCTCGCTTGAGCATCACTTTCCCCCGCTCGAGCGGACTTCATGAACTCAGCGTGTACGCTCGAGCGTGGAGTTCCCCGCTCGAGCGTGAGTCCAAAATCTGGAATTTCCAGATTTAAACCTCAAGCCCAAAACTCAACTTCAAGGCATCAAATTCGATCCTTTTGGGCTAATTTTCTGGAAAACTCTTGTAAAGTCATAGTATGACATGTTTTGAAGATCAATTTTGTAAAATCAAGCCCAAAGGTAAGTCAATTGAACACAATTTCAAATAAAATTTCAAGTACGAAACTTAAATGTATCATGCAAGAATCTCCTTGAAACCAAACCCTCCAAAACATGATTAAACTTGACAATTTGATGGACAATAAGATGCATGATCACAATGAGAGTGAAATTAACACATGCATGGAAGAAATCTTAGAATTCAAACTCAACACATGGAAATTTATGCATGCATGCATGGATTGACTCTCAATTCAACATTATGAGCTAAGTCTTGACTTTAATCTTCCATATTACCAAGAACCATGCAAGAAATGGCTTAAATACATAAACCAAAGGGTGAACATCCTACCTTAGGTCTTCAATTCAAGGTCTATGAGCTCAATTGTACAATCTACTCTTCAATTCTTCTACTTCTCCAAGAAATTCCCAAGCAAAATCTAGTTGGACTCAAGTTCCTCCTCTCTCACTCTCTCTGTCCTACGGTTAGGCTCAAAAGATGATGAAAATGGTGCATCAATTATCTAATCAGGTATAATAACGGTTGACCCAATTCAAGCCACTAAGTGGCATTTTAGCAATTTACCTTGGTTCATTAATTTAACATTATTAAATCTAATTTAATCATTCCGAATCGGATTTTAATTAAGTTTACCATAAAATTCTATAAATCCTAACTAGCACATAAATCAATTCAATTTCTGACTCAGACGCCGATAAGGCTTTCAATTCGCAGTTTATAGTCAAAGACATGAACAAATCATTATGTCGCAAACAGATAGAAACACATAAATAATGCAATTCAAATGCAAATTAATTCCATATTCCTTCTAAATTACTGTTAGGCATAATTAATCATGATTTAGCATTAATCAGAGGTCGGGGTTATTATATTGATGTCATTCACTCCGTCAGAGATATAATCTGGTTCAGTTACATTGGCCTGATTGGTAGTCTTCTTGTTTGTACTTCCGCGATCTTTCTTAGGGCGGCGGCAGTCAAAAGCTCGATGTCCAGTCTTGCCACAGTTATAGCATTTTCCTTTGAACTTCTTGTTGCCATTGTTGTCGTCTTGTTCAGGACCATCTCCAGTAAACTTCCTCTTTTTGTTATGTGGTTTGTGAACTTGTTCAACCACATTAGCCTTGGACTCAATGGGATTTTTCTCATTCCTCTTTTCAGCCTTTCAGTTATCTTCCTCAATTCTCAATCTTACAATCAACTCATCCATAGTCATCTCCTTGCGTTTATGTTTTAAATAATTTTTGAAATCTTTCCAAGCCGGTGGTAACTTTTCCACTAAAGCAGCGACTTGGAAAGACTCACTAAGAGACATACCTTCTGAATGAATATCAAGCAAAATTATTTGAAAATTTTGAACTTGAGAAATTACCGTTTGGGAGTCTACCATAACAAAATCCATAAATTTATTGATAACAAATTTCTTCATGCCGGCATCCTCTGTCTTGTATTTCTTCTCCAAAGAATTCCACAATTCTTTTGCTGACTTCAGAGGGTTGTAAACATTATACAACATGTTGTCAAGGCTATTGAGGATGTAGTTTCTGCACGGGAAATCTGAATGTTTCCAAGCATCTACAGCGACAACAACTTGCCGATCACTTCCATCCTCTTTAAGTGCTGGAGCCTCTTCATGGAGAAACCGGGCCAAATTTAGAGTTGTAAGATAGAACAGCATTTTCTGCTGCCATCTCTTAAATTCAATACCGTTAATTTTTTCGATTTTTCTCCATGATTTATTGGTACTTGAATATGGTTCTGGATAGGGACCGGTGTTGGTGTAACAATTGCAGTACCACTTCCAGTTGCAGTAGCCATAATATCTGATTACAAAAATCAGAAAAACAAACCACAAATTAATTTTCTAGTTACTAAAACCAGAAAATAAACTATAACACAAAATAATTTTATTTTTCTTATTACTAAAACCAGAAAAATAAAATACCACAATAATTTTTTGCAACACCAAATAATATTCTGCAATTGTTAATGACACCAGCATATTACTATTAGTTGTCAAAGAAAATAGACAGTATATTACTACTATCTGTCAAATAGTTTATAAATACTATTTGTATTTTCCAACCAGAATATCACTTTGTGAAAACACAGAAAATTAAATACAATAAAGATACAAAAAATTATTCTGTCTTAAGATTGTTCGACAATCTTCACTGTTGTCACGACCCAAACCCGGCCCTATGGGTTTAGCACCGTAACCGGCCAGTAATCCGAGATTACCGAAGGCCTGCTTAACAATAATACAGTAAAACAGAGTACAGGGCCTGGCGGAAGCCAATACAGTAATTAAATAATGTCCATTGAGCTGTGAAAATCTGTATGCCAAAAACATTTTTTTATGCATTCATACAGTTCAGAACAGTACAGTTCATACAGTCATATACACACATTCAGTACGGGGACCTAATCCCTCGATAACAGTACAGTAAAACAGTAGACAGTCTATACAGTAGTACAAAACAGTAAGGAGACCGATGGGGGACACAAAAACACCCCAAGCCAAAGCATGGCAACTCGGAACCTCGCAGTGAGGCACATAGGCTGGCTTGACAAAACTGGAATAACCCCGACGCGTCTAGCTTTGGTCCGGTGCCTGTACACCTACATATATATATGAGCAGTGAGCTAAAGCCCAGTGAATAACATAATGTATAAAGAGGTTAAGAATGTAATGTCCTTACAGTAATGAAAACAGTTCATTAAACAGTATTCTAGTCTTTCAGTCAGAACAGTTATTCGGTCATATGTGGTACATCCATTAGCATAACAGTAAACAGTAGGTCTTAACGACCGAGCAGTAATGATGGCCAGTCATTCAGTAAACGGTATGGTTCCACAAGGGAACCGACAGAGATCTTTGTAACATTAACAGTAACAGTGGGTGCTAAGGATGCCACAGTACGGTTCAGAAATAAAGGACATACATTCATTCAGTAAATAATATCAGTTCAATAAACAGTTCAGTTCAGTATTCAAAAGATAACCATTTGAACATATCTTTACACAATCGTTACTCACAGAGATTGGGCTAATAGTAGTTAGAGCGCGTCCCCAAGAGCCAACCCTAAACAGTTAACAAATAGAACACACACTAAGTTTCACAGTCGGGAAGGATGATAATTAAATCCCTAAATTTCCTCGGTGTGGTTCTACGCCTAAATCCTCATTAAGATGTCTTAAACTAGGCCTAAGAATGCCTAGGATGAGATGAGGATGCAAAAATACAGTTGGAAGGCATTTTTCAAAAGTTGCTGAAAACAGGGGTCTCGCTCGAGCGAGCCTTCCTTCGCTCGAGCGAGGTTGCAAAATCAAAGGCTTCGCTCGAGCGAACAATCCTTCGCTCGAGCGGTCTGATGAAACAGTAAAAGTACTGGATGCTCGATTTTTACGCGCGATACCACGCTCGATGCCCGCTCGAGCGGATCCCTGAATACAGGTGCTCGCTCGAGCGAGGAATCCTTCGCTCGAGCGAAGAAGCCAAATCTGGAAATTTCCAGATTTGCCTCCCAAGCTCAAACCAAGCATTCTCAACCCAATTCTCGACCTCTTAGGCCCAAATTCTGGAAAATACATCTACATTCAATATACAACAAGTTTCAAAAGCCAATTTGTACATGCAAGGGCCAAGAGTTGGTCAACTAAAGCCATGTTTCAAACCCATTTTTCATGAACATGGAGAAATGCTAACATGCATGAAATTTAACCAAATTCAACCTTCAAAACTTGTCCAAATGGACTCATTTCTTCAAGAATATGCTGAAAACATGGACTTATGCACAAATGTGAGCTTGCATGTGAGATTTTCATGAAGTCCATCCTCCAATCTTGACAATATGAACATGCATGCATGAGATAAGCTCTAATTCAACTCTTTGAAACCAATTTATGGTCCTACTCTACAATGGAGTATGAATCATGCAAGAACAAGTTTAAGGACAACAATGAAGACTTAAATTTCTTACCTAAGTCTTGTATTCAAGGTGTGGGAGCTAAATGAGCAATCTACACTTCAATTCTCAAGCAATACTTCAAGTTTTCAAGCCAAATCACAAGAATGAACTCAATTCTCTCCCTCTTCCTCACTTGGTCGGCTATAGGCTCTCAATGTGGCTGATAACATGTATTTGTTCAAGTGTTCAAGTGTAATACAAACCCCTAATTGTGTAGGATAGTGGCCCACTTAGTGGCATTTTGGTAATTAAGTCCAAGTTTGCAATTAACTCATGTTTAATCTAATTTAATCATACCTAATCCATTTTCAGGTAAATATACCATTAAATCACAAATATTCTACTGATCCCAAAACTCTAAACGGTTCCTAATTCGGCCGCCGATAAGGCCTTCAATTAGCAGTTTAAACACATAAATTCAAACAGGTAATCAATCAATCAAACAGATGCAATATGCAATTCAATAAATAAACTTATTCAATTTCAGTTTCGATTTCAATCAGTTTATTCAGTACTTCACTTAATTCAATTATCAGTCATTATCAGTTCAGTTTAGCAGTAACCAGTAGCTAATTCAGTAGTTTATCGGTAATCAGGACGAGGGTTGTTACAGTCTCCCCTCCTTATAAGGAGTTTAGTCCTCTAAACTCGAGTTACCTTCATTCTGGAAGAAAACAGGATTCAGCGGGAATAGTTCTGGGTATCTTTTAGCCATGTCATCTTCCCTTTCCCAAGTGGCATACACACCACCATGGTTCTGCCAGTCAACTTTCACTAGGGGATCTCTTTGTTCCTCAGTTTCTTGATCCGTCTGTTCACAATCTGTATAGGCCGTTCCTCGTAAGTGTAGTCATCAGTTAACACTACTCGAGTAGGCTCAATCACATGGAAGGGATCCCGGAGATAATCTCTCAACATAGAAATGTGAACGACGTTATGCATATGCTCCATTTCAGGAGGAAGCGCAACTTGATACGCCACCGGATTGATTTTCTCAATAATCTGATACGGTCCGACATACCGCGGCGCTAACTTGCCTTTGACTCCAAAACGAGTCTGGCCTTTCATTGGTGTCACTTTCACAAAAACGTGATCACCCACTTCATACTCTCTGTCCCGTCTTCTGACGTCCGCATAACTTTTCTGTCTACTCTGTGCAGTTTTCAGTCTCTGTTGTATCAGCTTTATCTTCTCAGTCGTTTCATAAACAATTCGGGCCCAAGCAACGGCCCATCTCCAACTTCTGCCCAGCAAATTGGAGATCTACACTTTCTGCCATACAATGCCTCGAAAGGCGCCATACCAATACTCGAATGGTAGCTGTTGTTGTAGGCGAATTCAGCCAACGGCAAATGACTTTCCCAGTTTCCTTGGAAATCAAGGACACACATTCTCAGTAGATCCTCTAAAGTTGGATGGTCCTTTCTGACTGTCCATCTGTCTGAGGATGATAGGCACTACTCAGCCTCAATTCAGTTCCCAATGCAGTCTGTAGGCTTTGCCAGAACCTCGATGTAAACTTCGAATCCCTGTCAGAAACAATAGACACAGGCACTCCATGCAGTCTAACAATTTCATCAATATAGATAACAGCCAGTTTGTCCGCATTATAAATTGTCTTGACAGGTAAGAAGTGAGCAGATTTGGTCAGTCTATCAACAATAACCCAAATAGAATCCATACCTTTCCTGGAGCGAGGTAACCCAACGATAAAATCCATCGTGATATGCTCCCATTTCCACTCTAGTATGGGTAAGGGTTGCAGTAATCCGGCAGGTCGTTGATGTTCAGCTTTGACTTGTTGGCAATGAAGACACTTGGACACAAAGTCGGCAATTTCTTTCTTCATTCCCGGCCACCAGAAATTCTGTTTCAGGTCTTGATACATTTTCGTATTCCCCGGGTGGATCGAAAACTTCGAATTATGGCCTTCTTGCAGAACTCTTCTTTTCAATTCAGTGTCATTTGGTACACACAGTCTTTCTTGAAACTTCAGTACATTGTTCTCAAACTTGAAACCGGTCTCGGCTTAGACTCTCTTTCTTCGATGATCTTTTTCAAGAAGTCATCCATTGCTGTTTCTCTTTAACTTCTTCAATCAAGGCTGGTTGAGCAGAAATAGCAGCTAAGGTTCCACCTTGTTCAAACAATTTCAATCTCAGACTTTTCAAGGTCACAAAGCAACTCCTTCTGTCCAGTTAGCAAACAGGCTAAGTTCCCAATCGATTTTCGGCTCAAAGCATCGGCAACGGTATTGGCTTTTCCGGATGGTACAGAATCTGTAGGTCATAATCTTTGATCAGTTCAAGCCATCTCCGCTGTCTCATATTCAGTTCTTTCTGCGTGAAGAAGTATTTCAAACTCTTGTGGTCGGTATACTTCACATGTTGCCCCATACAAATAGTGACGCCAAATTTTCAATGCAAAAACCACTGCAGCAAGTTCCAGATCATGGGTTGGGTAATTCTTTTCATGCGGTCTCAACTGTCGGGAAGCATAAGCAATAACTCTCCCATTCTGCATTAAAACACATCCCAAACCCTTATGAGAAGCATCACTAAAAACAGTGTAACCATCTGTACCTGAGGGTAGAGTAAGGACCGGTGCAGTTACAAGTCGAGTTTTTAACTCTTGGAACGCTGTTTCCCTCTGGTCAGTCCAGTCAAATGATATCCCCTTCTGTGTCAACTGAGTCAGTGGTAAGGCAATCTTGGAGAAATCTTTGACAAATCTTCTGTAATATCCAGCCAATCCCAAAAAGCTTCGGACTTCGGTTACATTCGTTGGTCTAGGCCAGTTCACTACAGCTTCAATTTTCTGCGGATCAACAGAAATTCCATCTTTGCTAACAACATGCCCCAAAAACATCACATGATCAAGCCAAAATTCACATTTAGACAATTTAGCATACAGTTTCTGTTCTCTTAAGGTCTGTAGGGCAAGTCTTAGATGGTGTTCATGTTCTTCAACAGTCTTAGAATAAATCAGTATGTCATCAATAAAGACCACAATGAAATCATCAAGGTACGGTTTAAAAATTCTGTTCATGAGGTCCATAAATGCAGCAGGGGCATTCGTGACTCCGAACGGCATAACTAAAAATTCATAATGGCCATACCTCGTTCTAAAAGCAGTTTTACCAATGTCTTCTGGTTTGACTTTCACTTGATGATACCCTGATCTGAGATCAATCTTGGAAAACACTTGTGCACCCTGTAACTGATCAAAAAATCATCAATACGTGGCAATGGGTATTTATTTTTCACAGTTACCTTGTTCAATTCACGATAATCAATGCACAGTCTCAGTGAGCCATCTTTCTTCTTCACAAACAAAACAGGTGCACCCCACGGTGAAGTACTGGGTCTGATAAACTTCTTGTCTAACAGTTCCTGCAATTGCACTTTCAGTTCCTTAATTCAGTCGGAGCCATTCGGTAGGGGGCTTTAGATATTGGCTGTGTCCCCGGAATTACATCCACAGTGAATTCAATTTCCCGGTCAATCAAATCCCCTGGCAGGTTATCTGGAAAAACATCTGGGAATTCTCTGACTATAGGAATGCAGTTCACATTAGTATTATCATCAGTAGATACAGTCAATACAGAACACAGGTATCCCTTACACCCCTTTCTAATCAATTTAACAGCTTTCACAGAAGAAATCAAATACGGAGGAGGTACTACTCCAATCCCATTAAACACAAATTCAGGTAAACCTGGTGGACGGAAAACAACTTGCTTGGTCACACAATCGATAGTAGCATGATATTTTTGTAACAATCCATCCCCAATATTACATCAAAATGATCAATGTTCAACGGTAGTAAATCAATAAACAGGTGCATATCCCCAACAATAATCTCACAAGCAGGATACATATATGCACATGTCATGGATCCCCCAATAGGTGATGACACAGCTAACAAGTAATTCATAGGTTCTAAGGGTCTATTCAATTTTCGTGAGAAAGCATGCGACACGTAAGAATGTGTAGACCCCGAATCAATCAATACATATGCATTTTGAGCACAAATAGAGAGGATACCTGACACAACAGTTTTAGTATTTTGCACGTCTCCTGGTACTAGGGCGAACACTCGGCCCTGCCTCATAGGCTCTTTCCCGGTAGCTTTGGGGTTAGGCTTTGGTGCTACATTTGATGCTGCTGCGCTCGGTGTAGCTTTACTACTAACTGGTGGAGCAGAAGGGCAGTCTTTAATTCTGTGGCCCACCTTGCCACATCTGAAACAGGCTCCCGTTATGTTGTGACAAACTCCTTTGTGCTTGTTGCCACATGTAGAGCAGGGTGGAATGAATCCACTCCCTTGGCTGGGGCTAGTTGTTGACCCCGTGTTTTGTTTCTTGGTGGAAGGGTTGTGCTTGCCTTTCTTGAATTTGAAACCCTGTCTTTTACCATGCCATTCAGTTGTTGGTGGTTCAGTTTTCAGTGCTTCAATATTTGATTCGGCCATCAAGGCCCTGTCAAGAACACCCACATAAGTTGGCAATTTCAACATGTTGACTCGGTCAAGGATAGCAACATTCAGGCCGCCTTCAAATCTTCTGGCCTTCTTGTATTCAGTATCCACCATATGTGGTGCATATTGGCAAGCCCTGTGAACTTTGTTTCATATTCGGCAAGACATTGTGCCCTGTCTCAGTTGTTCAAATTCAGTTACCTTTCTGTCCCTGACACATTGAGGAAAATATTCCTCAAAGAAGGACTCCTTGAACTGGGCCCAAGTCATAACAGTATTTGTATCACGATCAACATCCACCACCTTCTAGCTTCTTCTTGCAATGTAAAGGTGGCTAACAGTACTTTGTGCGCCTCAGAACACGGAAATACCTCAAACAGTTTCTCAGTCTCCAAAACCCATGCTTCAGCCTTCAATGGTTCAAGGCCTCCCTGAAAGGATGGCGGTTTCAACTTGCTGAATTTATGAGTCAGTGCAATAATGTCCACCTCGTTAGCATTCACATTCTGTACATTCTGTTCCGGTTGCACCGGAGGAGGAGGAGGTGGGGGCTGTTGGTTCGGTTGTTGATCCAGTCTTTCAATTATCAGTCCCATCATTTGTTCAAGTCTGGCCATTCTGGCCTCAGAGGATGATGACTCAGTTTCATTTGTAGTGTTTGCGTTATCCATTTCACTATAAGCAGTTATAACAGTTATCATTATAAACGGTTGTATAGTTAAACAATTTAACATTTTAACATATAATCAGTCAGTCATAAGCACACACTTTTCAAGTTCATGAGATGCCCTAATTGCTTTTCTAGGACACCCTATAGCTCATTTGGACACGTGTGTGCGGTATAACTCGTGGTTAAGTATCGCTCTGATACCACTCTGTCACGACCCAAACCCGGCCCTACGGGTTTAGCACCGTAACCGGCCAGTAATCCGAGATTACCGAAGGCCTGCTTAACAGTAAATGCAGTAAAACAGAGTACAGGGCCTGGCGGAAGCCAATACAGTAATTAAATAATGTCCATTGAGCTGTGAAAATCTGTATGCCAAAAACATTTTTTATGCATTCATACAGTTCAGAACAGTACAGTTCATACAGTCATATACACACATTCAGTACGGGGACCTAATCCCTCGATAACAGTACAGTAAAACAGTAGACAGTCTATACAGTAGTACAACAGTAAGGAGACCGATGGGGGACACAAAAACACCCAAGCCAAAGCATGGCAACTCGGAACCTCGCAGTGAGGCACATAGGCTGGCTTGACAAAACTGGAATAACCCCGACGCGTCTAGCTTTGGTCCGGTGCCTGTACACCTACATATATATATGAGCAGTGAGCTAAAGCCCAGTGAATAACATAATGTATAAAGAGGTTAAGAATGTAATGTCCTTACAGTAATGAAAACAGTTCATTAAACAGTATTCTAGTCTTTCAGTCAGAACAGTTATTCGGTCATATGTGGTACATCCATTAGCATAACAGTAAACAGTAGGTCTTAACGACCGAGCAGTAATGATGGCCAGTCATTCAGTAAACGGTATGGTTCCACAAGGGAACCGACAGAGATCTCTGTAACATTAACAGTAACAGTGGGTGCTAAGGATGCCACAGTACGGTTCAGAAATAAAGGACATACATTCATTCAGTAAATAATATCAGTTCAATAAACAGTTCAGTTCAGTATTCAAAAGATAACCATTTGAACATATCTTTACACAATCGATACTCACAGAGATTGGGCTAATAGCAGTTAGAGCGCGTCCCAAGAGCCAACCCTAAACAGTTAACAAATAGAACACACACTAAGTTTCACAGTCGGGAAGGATGATAATTAAATCCCTAAATTTCCTCGGTGTGGTTCTACGCCTAAATCCTCATTAAGATGTCTTAAACTAGGCTAAGAATGCCTAGGATGAGATGAGGATGCAAAAATACAGTTGGAAGGCATTTTTTCAAAAGTTGCTGAAAACAGGGGTCTCGCTCGAGCGAGCCTTCCTCCGCTCGAGCGAGGTTGCAAAATCAAAGGCTTCGCTCGAGCGAACAATCCTTCGCTCGAGCGGTCTGATGAAACAGTAAAAGTACTGGATGCTCGATTTTTACGCGCGATACCACGCTCGATGCCCGCTCGAGCGGATCCCTGAATACAGGTGCTCGCTCGAGCGAGGAATCCTTCGCTCGAGCGAAGAAGCCAAATCTGGAAATTTCCAGATTTGCCTCCAAGCTCAAACCAAGCATTCTCAACCCAATTCTCGACCTCTTAGGCCCAAATTCTGGAAAATACATCTACATTCAATATACAACAAGTTTCAAAAGCCAATTTGTACATGCAAGGGCCAAGAGTTGGTCAACTAAAGCCATGTTTCAAACCCATTTTTCATGAACATGGAGAAATGCTAACATGCATGAAATTTAACCAAATTCAACCTTCAAAACTTGTCCAAATGGACTCATTTCTTCAAGAATATGCTGAAAACATGGACTTATGCACAAATGTGAGCTTGCATGTGAGATTTTCATGAAGTCCATCCTCCAATCTTGACAATATGAACATGCATGCATGAGATAAGCTCTAATTCAACTCTTTGAAACCAATTTATGTCCTACTCTACAATGGAGTATGAATCATGCAAGAACAAGTTTAAGGACAACAATGAAGACTTAATTTCTTACCTAAGTCTTGTATTCAAGGTGTGGGAGCTAAATGAGCAATCTACACTTCAATTCTCAAGCAATACTTCAAGTTTTCAAGCCAAATCACAAGAATGAACTCAATTCTCTCCCTCTTCCTCACTTGGTCGGCTATAGGCTCTCAATGTGGCTGATAACATGTATTTGTTCAAGTGTTCAAGTGTAATACAAACCCCTAATTGTGTAGGATAGTGGCCACTTAGTGGCATTTTGGTAATTAAGTCCAAGTTTGCAATTAACTCATGTTTAATCTAATTTAATCATACCTAATCCATTTTCAGGTAAATATACCATTAAATCACAAATATTCTACTGATCCCAAAACTCTAAACGGTTCCTAATTCGGCCGCCGATAAGGCCTTCAATTAGCAGTTTAAACACATAAATTCAAACAGGTAATCAATCAATCAAACAGATGCAATATGCAATTCAATAAATAAACTTATTCAATTTCAATTTCGATTTCAATCAATTTATTCAGTACTTCACTTAATTCAATTATCAGTCATTATCAGTTCAGTTTAGCAGTAACCAGTAGCTAATTCAGTAGTTTATCGGTAATCAGGACGAGGGTTGTTACAACTGTATTTAAATAAATTAAATTATGTTCTGTACTTAACAAGTAGAATATAAAAGAAATAAAGGAAATGAGAGAATTCGTTTGATTACAAAAATCAAACCAATAAAATAAAATAAAATAAATAAAAATAGATTTTTATTTTGTTACAAAAACAAAATCAAAATCTGATTTAAATAAATAAATAAAACAGAAAATAAATAACCAACTTACTTGATTAATTTGTTGAATAATATTCTGATCAAGTCTAGTGTTCGACACTGTGTCCTTAAGACAAATTCGTCATCTCCACGATACTTTCAGAATATGGACGTCTATCTCCCAAAATAAAATGATCTATCAACGAATAAATGCAGCACTACAATTTATTCGAATAACGAACACACTAAGTGTTTACACTCTTTCTTAGAAGGAAAATAATGCAGCAAAAATGCAGAAAAGGCAGACAATATTTAGGACGAAATTATTGAATGAAAACATCAAATGAGGGCTGCCTATTTATAGATGGATTGGTGGCTGCTGGTTTTGAATTAAACAGGTGCAAACCTGTTTTGAACAGGTATGAAACATGTTTGGTTTTGAATGAACAGATTTAAATTTGTTGGGTTCAAAATTCAAACCGATAAAACTGTTTTGCACTGATTTAAATCTGTCCGGGTTTTCTGAATTTTAAATAGATTCAATTCTGTTCGGGTGGGAGAAAAATGGACCCAATTTTGAATTCAAAAAATTGAAATTTAAATTGGACAAATTTTATTTTACCAAAAAATAAAATTGAATTCAAATGTTTTTTGCCCAAAAAGATTAGTATTGGGCTGGACAAGCCCAACCCAACCTCACACCACGCACCTGCGCCCAAGCCCAAGTCGTCCTACCGGACGGGCGGCGCGTGCGTGTGGTTATTTTTGGGTCCAATGGATCTAGTCCATTTTGCCCATAACCTCCCTCTCTACAAAACTTGGGTACCCCTTGGGGCACACCCCAAGTTCCAATCCCATGCCTTATAAACCCATTCAAAACTTCCCACCAAATCAATGTGGGATAAGCCATTATACACACCTTAAGGATTTTTCACCAAAACTCCATTTCCATGGAGCTCTCTTTGGCTTCAAATTCCCATTCACCCGATAATGGTTTTCAGCAACCAAATATACTGCGTGAATCACAACGCGGCATAGAACGCGTTACCACTTCGACCCGCCAAAATCGACGCATGGGTGCCACCTAAAAATTAGACCAAAGTTGAGTCAAAATTCTATTTTTACCCAGAATTTCTAAACCATTTCTAACAAATAATGTGACTCAACATAATCAATATAATATGGAAAACATAAATTCAAACATTCACAATGAGAAACAGAGCATTCATAAACATTCCTAAATGTTAAGATCCTAAACACTAAAGCTGAAAAACAGAGCATTCATAAATGTGACATGAAAAACAAAGCATTCATAAAGAAGAAAATTCTAATCTGTAAATTTCAAAGGCTAAATGTCGAATCAATAACTATTAGACATCAAACATTGAAATGTAAATATTCAGATTTTAATGAAAGAATATAAGCTGATGGATTTAATTTTAGAAAATAGTATGAAATTGAAGAAAACAACTTACTTTTGTTCACCATTGTAGATATCAATTGGAGTGACAATCGTAGTTGCCAGAATGAACAGTTATTAGTGATCTCAGTTGCCGGAATGGATTGTTCTTGGCGATCAATGTTTCCGGAATGAACAGTACTTGGTGATTTTTGTTGCCGGAATGAACAGTACTTGCCGATTGTAGGGTTTTGGTCGAACAAGAAAGAGTTCTACGTTAGGGTTCTAATTTGGGGAAAAACAAAATTGTAGAGTTTTTGGTTAGTGTTTCAAAGAAAAAAGGCGCCTATGATATGAACATAAGGGTAATATCGTCTTTTTACCTAGGACAAGACTAAGTGGAATATTAAAATAAATTTTGAACTAATTAGAATATAAGTAATTAAAGTAGGATTTATGGAAAAAGCTCCCATTTAGGCCAATCTTTCATAGTAGTATATTTCATGGTAAAAATTCTGCATAATTAAATTTATCATTATCCTAGAGGCTTTCCGATCATAGAACTCACTATAATCCCATTTTAATAATTTTTGTCATTTATTTTGTAAATTTTTGTGTGTAAATTATTTATGAAAAAAATAGATTGATATGATAATAATCATAGTCACATGATTTCATTATATTTATTTTTATTTTTTAAAATAAATAAACCAATATGGTGAATTCATATGATTATGATAATCAAATCATTTTTTTTTTGAATTTTTATTTTATTCAATGATCTATATACAAGAGTAATAAAATAAACCATTCAAATCGCCCGTGAGACCTGAAGTGAGGCTTACGAGCCTTGATGAGATACCTCTTCCCCACCAATATTCCCCCTTTAGATGAATTCAATTTTTTTTTTTTAGATAAACTATCAATAGGTCCTAATAGTTTGACTTAATTCCCATCAAGTCCAATTGAAATAAGAGCTAGTATAATTGTTGCTAAAAATATTTTTTTGTATTGATTTTTTTATATATGTCGCTAAAAATGGACAATTAGTGAATTTTTTGTCACAATTTTTATAAATTGTCGCTAAAACTTACAATTTGCGATGTTTTCTGTGACAATTTTTAAACTTTAGTTGAAGTTGAAAATTAGTGACTTTTATATGTAATGATTTTTTTACACTGTTGTTAAAACTTATAATTAGTAATATTTTTTGTAACAAAAACTTCAAATTATTGTCGAAAATTAACAATTAGTGACGTTTTTTAATAGTATATGATAAAAAATATCATTAATGATCATAGAATTTATTGGATAATAAGTCTACTTAGTAAGATTTATACGTAAATTCTTTTTTTTTTTTGAGTCACATAATAAGATATTAATAAATTAGCAGAGTTAAATTATTACAGCATGTCAACGTCATTCCATTAACCCTAACTTGATATCTCACATACCTTACCCTTTGATGATTGCTTGGGCTACAAACCCGAATTAAGTTGATTAGGATTTACACACAAATTTTTTATTTTTAAAATTTTCGGGATAAGAGGTATTCAATTATATCTTACCAAATTATAAAAAGATAATTCATGAATAGAGTCGTGAACCTCATAATAAACTCTCTACAATAGTGACTTGCGAGCTGAGTCTCACCACTCCTTTATGCATATAGTGTGAATGGTAAAGATCATGTGGTCCCAAGATGAAACCGATTTCTTGTTAACATATAAATTAGATGTAATTCACAAAAAAATTAAAGTTTGAACAATATAATTATAAATTTAGTTAAGATTTGTGTTCAAATTTATTATTCTCACAACCCGATCAGCGCAATTAAACTGAATTCTTGTTAATATATAAATTATATATAACAAATACAAAATATTATAAAATATTTGACATTTTTCACTATTTGTACTAAACTATATTATAATGTAATATATAATATTGTTGTATCATATTAACTCAAACTAATTTTCTTATTATGTTTTGTAAATTTATTGAAATGTAAATTAAGTTGTGTATTTGAATTTAGACTCAATCCCAATGGTGGTTGCCTAGCCAATAAAGTGTTTAATACTTGTGACTCACAAAAATAAGAATATTTTTTTAAAAATCACAAAATACTACTACTATTGATCGAATACACAACCACATAGTATTCCAAAAAGACAGAATAATTTTTGCTTCCACCCAATCCAACAAAACATCTATTTATAGACTCTTAAGGCCTATTTCGGACAATTACAACTTCTTTGTCAAATTATGTTTGTGAGTATATAATTTCGAATCAAATTTCTAAAGAAAACTTCCTTGTGTGGAAAGTTTCTCACCAACACAGGTGAGATTAGATGTGGGAGGTCCACACAATTTCCAGTGTCAAGAACAAAGTCCACACACAATTTTGACTTCAGTCAAACACATTTCTTATGAATCCACCTGCACTAAGTACTTATTTGAGGCCAAAGTTATGGCATTCAACATATTCTCTAAATTTCAACACAATAATCAAAACCAAGTACTCATTAAAGCAAGATGCTGTACTGAAGTTGCATTGATTCACAAACGCTCCAAAAAAGCAACTTTAGGGCAAGTTCATACACGACCACAAGGCATTAGACAAGAAATACCAAAATGCATCTTTAACCATGTACTTATTTTTCATCTAACATCAAATTCCAACCCAAGACAAGAAGACTTTTTGCATAGTTTTTTTTTTTAATATTCGATTAAATCACCCAGAACTTATAGGCAGCTCTGCGGAAACTGCAGAGATGTTTTCTACTTCAAACACTCACCAGCCAAGAACTGCTGTGCTCATGGCAAGTATTGCAAAAACTACCCATCTCCCCAACGAACAAATACTTACCTTTTAATCAATCAAGTAGAATAGCTAGGACTTCATTCCATCCGACTTCAAATACTTGCCCACCACCATCCAATATTAGCTGCTTACACGTTACACGTCCAATCATCAAAGCAGACAAGGATATCTTACCCTCATAAAATCTGCATTTCCGACACTGTACAGGGAGCAAATATTCCGGCAAGCCCGTACTCCTTAATTGTACGGGGAGCAAATATTCCGGCAAGCCCGTACTCCTTTCTTCCAAGCTCCTGCCTGTCCGATCGACCTGCGAGCACAACGGCGGTGAGCTACCCGGCGGTGTGTGGCCGGAATACCCCTCCGACGATCAAGTTAGACACACACAGGGATAGAGAGAGAGAGAGGATTGAGTGTTTAGTGTAAATCTCACCAAATGTTCATCTTGTCCCCGCACGGGGGGCGCAGACTCGCTTATATACCTTCTGCGCCCCAAATCTACTCCCATTAGTCTCTCGACACGTGGTACTGCTATCCCATCTGTCAGCACAAATCTTGCTGAACATCACCTAACCAAATTGCCAGCCCACACTACTGGGAGCTCGGCAGCCGGGCTGCAACATCTCGGCTGTCAACGGCCATGCTGTGCAACTAGCCATAGCGCTCCGCTCACCAAGCTCAAGGACGACCGAGCTCGGTTGCATTCCGGCATGGCCGAGCTTGGGATAAGTCATGCTGGTTAGCTGTCGGCTTTCCGCCGAGCTAACGCATGAACCGTGGAACCCAGTGAGTCAACAGACATCTCGGCCGAACCTTCACTAGACCGGCTTCCGCGCCAACAAGCCCAAGTAGCTCGGTTCCACAGCAACTATGCCATTACCGAGCAAAAATCCTTTCTGGATGGGCCCAGGCTGCCACGGCCCAAATGTGTTCGGCCCACAATTTGCCCGGCCATTATCACGGCCCAATCCAAATCATAAATCTCCCTCTCAATTGCCCCTTAATTCCGTCCGCGCAAGCGTGACTGGGATTACCTGTTCTGACCGGGATAACTCTTCCTTGGTTCACAGTCTGCTAGGCGGCGATCGGGCTAGTTGACATACCTATGTTCAAAACTTGCCCGGTCGATGCCTCGACTTGCTATCCTGACTCTTCAGTACTGACGCCGCCGCCATTATGACACGTGGCGCGTACTGGCTGGCCTCGAGCAGCCAACCATCACGTCCCTTCAATTCAAATTTTTGGCGGTCTCAGTAGCCTATAAACGCACCAAGTCCTCCTTCAATCTCCTCTTACTGCCTTTCCTCCTTCCTCGTCAATCCAGAGCTCCTGCTCTTCCATTCTTGCCATTCCAGAGTTCGTGTTCGAAGGAGAAGCTCCTGCCCTTAACTGGTAAGTCCTTCAACTCCTTTTATTGCTATTTCATTTGGTATTTCTCCTTTTAGCGCACCAAATCCGTAGGTTTTAGGACATACCCCTCCCAAAACCCTCACTTGCCCCTAGTTTCTTCGCTGTTCTTCAATCTCAGTGATGAACACTTGAAGATCTGGGGCGGACCGAGCTCTAGGTCTTCTTTTGATCCCAAAAAACATTAAGACCAAGCAACTTACAAGTTTGCCAAAACCTTAGTAGAAACCGAGGTAGACAGAGGACTTGGTCGCTCGACCGGGCTAACAACTGGTCCGCTTGAGCGACCGAGCTCCTTGGTTTGCCTTTGCGACCGAGGTGCTCCGGCACTCTTCACGACCGAGCTAAAATCAAGCTCGTTTCGCGCGACTGCGCTTCCACTTACACTTGCAATCCTTTTCCTACAGAGTCCAAGGGGACCACTGACCAAATACCGAGGCTCTCAAAGACCGAGCAGCCATCAAAACACCAGTCTGTGCCAAACCACCTCAGCCGAGCTGAACCAGCCGGCTACACATGGGGCGCTACCGCTTCCTTGTTGATACTCCGGCTGCCTTGGCCGCGTTCCGGGAAGAGTACGGTATCCCGGCCGACGTTCACCTAGAGCTCGGCGAAATTGACACAACCCCTTGGGGCAAATTAGACCAATGCCCCTTCACCGTGCTATCCATCATTGAAGGAGGCCTTCGCTTCCAGGTCAACCCACTGATGACCGAATTCTTGCGTCGCACTCGGCCAGCACCCATTCAAGTCTCAACCAACACTTACCGAATAATCAACGGGGTCCACGAGCTGAACAACCGGCTAGGAACCAACTTAGGTTTAGCCGAGATACTCCGTTAATACACCCTAGGGCACACAAGCGACGGCCTCGCCTACTGTAACAAGCCCGCGGGGGACCTCGCTACAGCTCGGACTCGATTTGTTGTCATGCTTCGTAATATGAACCAAAGAGTCCAAATCCGGCAAATCGTTTTGAGAAAACAGATTTTGAAAGAAGTGCCAAACATGGATTGCTTTACCAGATACAGAGTCGCCACCTAAATATTTTATTTTTGGGAAATTTAGGAAACCTTGACTCGTTGCCTAAGGCCACATGTCTGTCATCACCAAAGTTACCTCGGCTCGGGAACTTGGGTACGATTGGGGAAGGTCACTTCATGAGCACCCCCGTTTGCCCGATCAAAGATCGGCCTCTACTAACCGTGATATCTAGTTTTGAAAACATTGTGCGTTCTTATTCCGATTATTAGCCTAGATTTACTATGTGATGCGCACAGCATACAAGTATAGACCGGGTCGCCTGAATTGGAACAAAACATTTCATGTTTGTTTTTGAAAATGGTTTGATGGTGCTACTCGCAAGTAGGCTAAGACATGGATTTGCCACCCTCGGGTGGGCTTAGAAAACATGATTTTGCCACTATCTAGTGGGCTTAAAACACACAGTCAATGATTTGTTCCAATCCAACTAACCCAACCTTCACCCACAGGCATTCAGGCAGTTATATTACATAAACAGTTAGCCTCATGGTAAGCATGCTATTCATGGCAGTCACTCACACGCATGCAAGGATGCTAAAGCATAAAACTCACCGAGTACTCCAAGCCAAAACAAAAGCTAATTAGAAATCCATGCATGATCCTAATTATACAGAAATGCCTAATGCAACACATGCAAAAATGCAACTATAGCAGGCTCGGCTATTCTAAATATGGCATATGAGATGCAGCAGCTAACAAGTACTCAACTTGAAACTGAAATACAAATGCAGTTAGTATGATGCGCCGATCCCGGTGCATGCAAGACAGATGAATGAATGCAAACATGCTATCATACTGTATACTAATTGAAACATGCCCTAATTCTAACCATCATAAGCGGGTAAATAAAAGGGAAAAAAGACGTGGGGTTGGAAAACATACATCACACTCACGCACACTTATTACAATTATGCCCTCGCACAGAGGGTCCGAATAAATAATATACAGTCCCGAATAGTACAGTCCAAATGAATAATACAGTCCAAATATGTACAAAGATCCTAATTAATTACCAAATTAACTAAGAAAATAATAAACTGGCATGCAAGCTAGGGACTGCCTTGACTCTTCTTCAGATGATGAATGATGCATATCCGGGTTGCCTTTGCTCGGAAATCCACTGTGATGCCCCAACTAGCCTCCGTTTTGCAATAATTTTTGGAAAGCGCACCAAGCCCCGGAAGACTGCTGATTCTTGATTTGCTCCAACAGAGAGCAGGAAAGGGCATGGTAATGTATTTTCACACATGTATGCATGCCTCGATCCTCGTGCCACCAATCACGCATCTCGATGCATGATGACCGAGGAGTCGAATTGCACAACTCAATATGGAATGAATACACATGAAAATACAACTAAGACCTAACTCCATCATGGATAATCCGGAGTATCGGTGACTGGGAATTAAGACACGTTCCGTCACTCGGAGTACGAAACGTCCCTCGTTTCCCGTGCTCGGGCTAACTCCTATCCCGAACACAATGCAATATGCATGACATGCATGAAATGCAACTAAGATACAACCTAACATGCAACATGCTATGAAATGGCATACACGATGCACGAGGTAATATGGCATACACAATGCGCTAACATACAATCTAGCATACGCAACGCTATGGAATGAAATGGCATACACAATGCGATATGGACTTACACTAACATGAGTGGACCTCAGCCACACTCACATAAGAGGCCATTAGATGAAAATGAGACACTCGAAATGCGTGCACACGTGCACGCAAACCGAGGACCAACCCTAGGGCACGAATGCCACTCTAACATGACATGGCAAAGCATGGAATATGGCATACTATCATGCAAATTTCAGAGGCAATAAGTGATGCAAAACAGCCCCGAAAGATGGCAAAACAACACCCGATGCATGGAATAGGTCCCGAAACATGAAATTAGGCATACGGAATGACTTATAGCTATGCAATGCATGCATTATTTGAAAATGGAATGTAAAGGAAGAGTCAAGACAGCCCAAAAATAAGCACATTTATAGTTATGAGCGAGGCCAAACAGCGAACACAAATGGGGCTAAACTAGTATACAAAAATGGCCCCGAAAGCATGATATTGAAGCAACTCACAGATGCTGGCCCCGAACAGAGAAGGGGCCTTCTACACTATTGAATAGGGGCTGAAAATATGATGTTTTACAGTTTATTACAAACCCCAAAAACAGATACAAGTATGCTCAAAATGCTATGCAAAATAAGGGTCAAAATGGAGATAAATAAGCAACTGATATATGCTGGTCCCAAACAGGTAAGGGCCCTTCAACAATGTTGAAGAGGGGCCCAAAATGTGACTTTTTACAGTTAATGGCCGAGCCCAAAACAGTGTACAATTATACTCAAAATGCAATGCAAGATATGGCCTAAAAGAGAGGCTACAACACAAAGTATACAAATGATGCTCCAAACAGAAATAGACCCTTAATGAAACATGGATAGGGGGTCAAAACAAGGCAATTTTCAGTTCGGACCAAGGTCCAAAAACAGAAGCTTAATAGGCTAATAAATCATGCAAAAATGGGGCTAAAATGTAGATATCAAAGCAAGTAGTACATGGAGGACTCAAACAGTGATGAGCCCTTCTAAAATGTTGAAGAAGGGCTCAAAATAAGCCTATTTACAGTTTACAACATGCTTCAAAACAGATTACACATAAGCCTAAAATGCTACACAAGAAATAGGCATACAAGAGAGATAATGAAGCAAGTGCAAAATGGGGGCCTCAAACAGTGAGAGGCCCTTCATGAAACATGAAATAGAGCTCAAAAAAAAAGCTACTTTCAGTTATGACTGGAATAGAGCTAAAAAAAAAAGCTACTTTCAGTTATGGCCGGAGCTCAAATATACAAGCAAGAATGGCTAAGAAATAATGCAAAAATGAGCTCAAAAGAGGGAGAAAGCAACTCACCCTTGTAGACCAATTCTTTAGCTACCTTTGGACCAAGAAATGCTACCTTCCAAGCTCTGAGAAGACCCCCCAAGCTGCTGGAATGGAGGTGGTGGTGTGGTGCTAGGTGGTGGTGTAGAAATGGGTGTAGAACTTGGATGTTTTGAAGGTTGAAGAGAGAGATGGAGGAAGGGATGTATGCAAGGCTCAAAGGCAATTTTTTTTCAACCCTAAAACCAGACCTGGAGGCTGGCTTATATAGGCAAAAAGATGGGGAAAAAATTGGGGGAAACAACTCAAGTTTCCCCCCAAAATGGCAGCCCCCCGGATACAAAATCTAGGGGGAAAAGGAGGGCATTTTTGTAATCTACCCACCCTAAGGATCATGGCCGGCCAGGCATCTAGGTCACAGGTGGCCGGCCGGCTCTCCCCATGGCCGGCCGGCCAGGGGTCAAAAGGGTCAAGTGAAATTAGTGGCCGGCCACCACAAATTGGTGGTCTCCCATGTGTTCTCAACACAACGCTGTGGTCAAAAAAATGGAAACAGTGAACCAGGAGAGAGAACAACCCACTTTTCAAAGGGGTTCAAAAGGTTCAAAAGCAATTAGTGGCCGGCCACCAAATATTGGTGGCCTCCCAAATGTGTACATCACAAATATGGGGGTTAGGGTTGAGGAAAGTGGCCCTAGGGTGGTCAACATTGGCTTTGGAGTGAGAAAAACGGGCGTCGGAGGGCGATGATGGAATATAACTGGTTGCTGGAACAATTACTGGCCTCTCACCCTTCTACGACCTTCCTGGTGATGAAACAGAGGTCCCTGCCAAAAATGAACGAAAACCGATGCAGAATGAAGGTTTGGGGGCCGAAACGCACAGTCCGAGGCCCCGAAAACCGACTGTTAAGCACCGGGAGTGGCATTCGACCACGAAGCTGGTCTCTCGGACCTCAGTGTTCCTTAACAAGGAGGAAATAAGATGCATGCCAAAAGCCGGGGGAAACGGAGGTGGTTAGGCGGTCCCGAACCCAGGCACTCGGCCTAACAGCTCCGAAAACCGGGAACCGGGCTCCGAAATGGGTAAAATGGCCTATGACCACGAAATGTAGCCCACGGCCACTGAGAGATGGTCTACGAGACCTCTCCCTCCCTTTGGGAAGAGAAACAGAGAAAATCGAGCCTGGCTCGCAAACCGAGGCAAGGCAGATAAAGGCCCAGAAGTCCGGAGGCAAGGCTCACGGCCGAGACTTTGAAACCTCTGGATGAGCACAATATGCAACATCACCAAGTGCTCAAACAGTGACGTCTGAGTCTTAAGGTCGGTCAAAAATGGGGTGTCTACAGTTGCCCCTCTTTGACAGAACTCGAAAGTCATAAGTGACGGGAGTGAATGTCAAAGCCCAGAGGCGACCCATTTTTGACAAGGCCGAAGACTTAGACAAACAGGCGAGATAAACAAAGGTGTGCCCGCAGGCGTGCCCGTAAGCAAAGGGGCAAGATGCAAAATGATATGCACAAGGCCAAATGTAACTTGATGTTCGTGCAAGTGCAGTAAGCTGTAATGAAGCAAATATTCGTGAACAGATGCAACAGTTTTAAGTAAGAATGCAAAGCAACAATTACATTTCATGCAGTTAGGAATGCGGAGAATTATTCAATTCTCGTCACGTCTCACACGGAGAAGATACAATACCTGCGCGGTTCGTCTGGTCACACCAACTTCAAATGAACCGTACATACAATATCGTGCCTGCAAAAGAGAGAAATTCAACAAGCACAACATACTAACAACATATGTTCAATGCGATACGAAAGTTCGACAAACGCGGTGTTGATGGGTGAGTGTATCGTGATGCCAGAAAGGAGCGTGCGTGACAACGCAAGCTTAAGCATAGAGGCACGGTAATATCAAGAAAACGTGCATAGCAATGCAAGTATGTTCATGAGAACGCAAGTCAGATGCACGATAATGCAGAACAAACGCGAATCAGGATGCGTGTTCGTCACAAAACGACGAGCAAGGAAATGTGCATTTTGGCGAGGACGATTTGATCGCGGCCTCCGGTTCCCCTCCCGGAAGGGTTACAACGTGTTCAAAAAGAATACATCTTGATTTTGATGAGTAATGATGAGACACATGTCAGAAGTTTGAAGCTGAAGTCCCGGCGGAGCGATTTCATGACAGAACGTGCACTTCTCTTGTACTTTTTCAGGTCTCGGGGACTCCAATTTTCCCCAAAATTTGCAGAGAGCTTGGGACTCACCTAGGGATCACCACCGGCCAGTTTACTTTCCCAGGGGAGGCCACCGGCCACTTTTCAAAAAGGAGATGGCCGGCCAGCCTGAAAAAGTGGCCGGCCGGCTACTTGTCCAAAACAGTGGGCATTTTTGTCTTTTCACCTCCTTTTCTTTAAAACCATTCGGCCAAACATTTTGAGCTCACAACTTCAGCTCCGAAATCACCTCCTCTAGCATCCCAAACCATTTTCCTCCTCAGATCTGAGCTCCATACGCGTTTTTCAACGCCCCACGCAAGTTGTTTTCGCGAAAACTTCTCGTTTTAAGCACTTTGAACCGATTAAATTTTGATTTCGGTGCTTCTTTTCTCATTTTCGCCACTTGAGGTGAGTTTATCTCAACATTTGGAAGATTTTCTCGGGAATTGACTTTTGTTGACTTTTTCATTTCCAGAGTTGACTTTTGTTGGACTTTTTCCAATTTTTGCTCATTTTTGCTCATCTTTTGCAGATTTTCTGAAATGGCCGGTCATTTTCCTCACGGTGGAAGTCCTGCGGATGCCGGAGTGATCTCGATATTATGGCTCTCCCCGAGGGTTCGACCCTTCATACCCGAGAGGTATGCCCCACCAGCACACATTCTTCCGCGAGCTGTTTTCCATCACTTCACTGACTTTGATGAGCGGGCGCCGGGGATCTCCTTCTGCGGGAGCCAGAGTATCACCTCTCCCATGAGGCACGAGAGGTATTTACTTCGTTTTCACCATTTCTGCAATATATATGAAATTTTCGTGCATTCTGTTTGCATTCTGAACACACGGTTCAATTATCTGAATTCTGAACACTCAGCCCATAAATTGATTATGAACACACAGCACACACTGATTGAGATTTGAACACACGGCCCAAACACTGATTTTCTGAACACACAGCCCGAACTAGAGGTGAACACGCAGCATACACTGATTTAGAGTTGAACACGCAGCCCAAACACTGATTTTCTGAACACACAGTTCGAATTGAAGGTGAACACACGGCACACACTGGTTGAGGGTTGAACACGCAGCCCAAACACTGATTTTCTGAACACACAGTTCAAATTGAAGGTGAACACACGGCACACTGATTGAGTTTTGAACACGCAGCCCAAACACTGATTTTCTGAACACACAGTTCGAATTGAAGGTGAACACACGGCACACACTGGTTGAGGGTTGAACATGCAGCCTAAACACTGATTTTCTGAACACACAGTTCAAATTGAAGGTGAACACACGACACACACTGGTTGAGGGTTGAACACGCAGCCCAAACACTGATTTTCTGAACACACAGTTCAAATTGAAGGTAAACACACGGCACACTGATTGAGTTTTGAACACGCAGCCCAAACACTGATTTTCTGAACACACAGTTCGAAATGAAGGTGAACACACGGCACACACTGATTGAGGTTGAACACGCAGCCCAAACACTGATTTTCTGAACACACAGTTCGAATTGAAGGTGAA
>JAPPVO010000017.1:21569852-21689077 GCA_030407325.1 Camellia japonica | reverse complement strand
TCAGTACTTTTTTCTTTTATTCCCTCATAAGAGCCTTTTTTTCTTTGATAACTGGGTGTTCGGGCCAACTTATATGCACCTTGACTAATCCAGGCGGACCAATCCCACCACCCACTTGCGGGGCCCCATTTAAAACCAAAGAAAATGCCCTATATAGACTGGCCCCAAGAAGCTTATTGCAACTAGTGAGTATTGAACCTGAGACCTGGAGGGAGCACACCCCCCAAGCCCCAACTCATGCCCACTAGGCCAACCCCTTGAGGTTCTCAAAAGAGCCAATTTATTTGAACCATTTTACTAGAGTCATGCTATTACATAAATTTTAGTCTAAATTGATATTTTTTATCAATTGATATTGTTTTGGTTATAAGTGTGTAGCTTAAAAACTATTAAATTAAAACTAATTACATCTTATTATGATTTTGATTATGTCTCAAAGTGGTATTTGTTGCAACTCATTGTAGTGACTTTGATTATAACCCAAATGACCTTCTATTATAGCTGTAATTGGTTTTGGTTTATGACCCAATGTGACTATGATTAATGTAAAAAATTACTTGTATGTTTTTCTTTTTTTTGGTCTTATGTTTTGTACAATGTGTAAATGAAGTTTATAATCTTGTTTCCAATCTTTTTGTTTTGTAAATGTCTATTGACTAAAAATATTATTTGTAAAGATAATGATAATATTAATTTTTATACTTATAAAAAGTAAATATTTTAGTACAATATATGTTTAAAAAAAAAAACCCTTTTGTAAGAATGTGATAAAATAAAATTTATGATCTTTTTTTTTTTTGAGAAACAACAAAATTTTATTAAAACGGAAAAGAGAGAGAGGACAAGAAGTCCTCTTACAAGGAGAGAAAAAAGAAGAAGAAAAAGCAGAACCAATTACAACATTCCAAACTCTAAGAATGGCAAACAGCAGCCCAATCCCTAGAAATCAAAAACAAAGGGACTCCTTTAGAAGGAGGAGATGCAAAAGCCCAAAAGAAGCCAAATATTCAGCCCTATCCCACAAAGCCTCTACACTTGCTACCTTGTCTTCAAAAATTCGAACATTTCTCTCCAACCATATAACCCAAAAAATAGCAAAAACAATGCCTAACCACATTGATTTGGCTTTCTTGGTACTCCCAAACCCGTCAAAATAAAATTTATAATCAATTTATGATTATATAAATGTTGGCCCCTTCTTAACAAGATTTCTGGGTCCGCCACTGACTGCCCACTATACCAACATGGCATCCACGCAAGAGTGACATGGCTGCCATGTAAGCACTACTTCATGATCTAAACAAGACATAAAATAAGGCCAAACTATAACAGAAGGCTTGATTAGTAG
This sequence comes from Camellia japonica, assembly GCA_030407325.1. NCBI lineage: Eukaryota > Viridiplantae > Streptophyta > Magnoliopsida > Ericales > Theaceae > Camellia > Camellia japonica. Next base: position 21,687,729 of record JAPPVO010000017.1, on the reverse strand, counting down.
AAACCCCAAGTAGGCCATACCTTGTATTTTAACTTATTTTTAAGATTTTTCTCACCAAATCTGCTCCTTCAGCCTCTTATCGACTGCATCAGTTCCCATCACTAAAAGACCATAGCAAACAAGGATTTCTTCTTTGTTTTTTTCCCATGAAATCTATTCACTCTATTTGGTTTCATTTTCAGAATATGTTCTCTGAAAAATAATAAAAACTAGTTTGATGAAAACAAATACCGAAAAGATGTATTTGAATTTTCAAAGACTATTTTGTGCACACATGCACGCAAGCGCACACACACAGACACATAAAAACAAAAAAGGAAAGAAAACAATTAAGAAAATTATGAGTGTTTTTGAAGTTTTCATCATTTTTTCACCAAACTAGTTTTTAGTGTTTTTCAGAAAACAAATTCTGTAATTGCTTCAAGGATCTCAAAAGCCATTTAGCAGCCAGCCATACTAGAAACAAATCTCACAATAGAGATTTGTATGTGAAATCCAGACCTTGATACTCCAGTTAAGCATGAGATTTGCATGTGAAATCCAATTAAATTTTTTCTTCATTATTTTCAGTGAGTCGATTTATAAGAAGCATTCCAGAAAACACGTAGCAGCAGCAAATATGCAGATTATATGAATAAAGAAGCAATAGCCCATACTTCCGCTGCACTGTCAAGATTTGCAGAATCAGATGCTTTTGAGTTTCCATAAGGACGAATTTCATTTTCCCGACCACACGAAACAGGAGATTTCAATGAGGTCTCTCGAGATTGCATCCAATTCAAGTTTCCCTGCATAAAGGCTTCGGCATCAAAACAAAGGAATACGAAGTAACACTCTATTAGGCAAGCTACAGCATATGAATAGAGAAACTGTAACCTGTATGGTATTGATCTCTCCATTATGACCAAGTAACCTCATTGGTTGAGCAAGAGGCCACCTAGGACTAGTATTTGTGCTGTACCTCCGATGATAAATAGCAAAAGGAGATTTATAAAGATCACTTTGGAGGTCAAAGTAGAATCTACCAAGAACTTCTGAACGAAGCATTCCCTTGTAAACCATTGTTTGATTGGACAAAGAACAGAAATAAAGCTCATTTCCCCAAGCTTCTGAGCTGGCTGCTCTTTCAATCAATTTCCGGCAAATATACAATTCTCTTTCAAAATCATCGACATTTTCATCTTTAACAACTCTAACAAAAACCTGCTGTATATTGGGCATGGTTTCTCTTGCATAGTAACCAACGACAGAAGTATCTACAGGAACAGGCCTCCATCCAAGCACCTCGAGACCCTCTTGTCTAAAGATGCTAATAATAACTACAGAAACAATTATTTCCACATTTAGAAAACTGAATACAAGTACAAAAAAATAAACCGGAATGACTAGAACTAGAACTAAGAGATCATCAAACAATAAAAGAGGATGAAAGTATTCTGACAAAATGTAGCACAATAGGACCACAAGTGATATAAAAATCCAAAAAAAACAAATTCGAACATATGCCAACATATATATGTCCATAAAAATAATCACATGAAGATTGATAACTGATAAAGGAAAAGAAAATTACAGAATTATAATCACATAAAACCATATATCTGCCACTTCTTTATTTTGATACTAATATAGCAGCACTTACTGACCGTAACATGTGTATCCAGCCCAAGCCTTGTGAAGCAGGTTCAAGTCACAGGAATGGTTTACAAAAATCCAGAAAGACGGCCTGGTTTTTAATTTTAATTTTTACAATCTGCAGCAGGGAAATAGCGAAGCAAAACTGCATTCGCAGCAGTAAGACTCAAATTCAAGGGCCAACCCCTTGGTCTTAAAGAACCTAGGCATTACACTTGGTAAGGGAGCACGTCATCGAACTCAGGCATCACGCCTGGAAATTTTCAACTTTGTTCTTTCCCCTACTAAAGAGTCATTGAATCCACCGCCAGCCTCTAATCTATCCAATTCTTCAATCCTTCTAATAATCTCACTTTTTATCTTCGTCAAATTCAACAAAAACCTCCCTATTCCAAACTTACAACTTTCCCTTGACTAACTCAAGTTTCTTCATAAATTTGAAACCTTCCCACTCTTGAACCCTACCATTTTCCCACCACTCTTGAAAACACATTTTAAACAAATGATGATCTAACCACATATTTTCAAATCTAAATGAAGTAGGCCCCTATTTAAAGGACAACTTTCCATAACCACCACACAATGAAACAAAAGTACTCTAGGAAGTACCTCCTATTTCAATTCGGAAATTTTTCTTCCAACACCAAAGAAAATAGAAATTTATCCAAGTTTTCCTAAAAATTTGACCTAGTAAAATAAACATCAAGCAAAAGAGGACCAATTAAGTCGCAATCACTAATAAAAGCATCAAAATCTTTCATATGTCTTGAGACTTTGCTGCCATTCAGTTTTTTTTGAAATCACTCTTATTAACATTAAAATCAATGCCCAAACACCAGTTAGGATAGCATAACCCAAAAAAAGGCTACTAAACTCATCCCACAAAGACTTTCTCAACATCTATTGGGTCCATACACTCCCAATGACCATCATTCACTTCCATCATTATTGCAAACCTAACTGAAACCACTACAGCCTCAGTCAATACCCTATCATCCCATATAATTAAAACACCCCTGACATTCCACAAGAAGGGAACACAACCCAACTCCTATGCCTAACCCCCTAAATACTCTTAATTAATTTCCTACCAAAATTTCAATTTTTGTAAATAGTAAATTTACAATGTCCGGGCTATTGTTATGCCAGCTAGGTGCATCAACAGTAAGTTTGAATCATGCTCCTTATCATCCATTATGTTTCACTCAGTCAGGCATTTAACCTTCTTACAAAATAAAAATAAAATAAATAAAATTCTCCCAATAATATCATTCACATCCATATATCCACAACATTCACTTTAAATGCAAGTCTATACTTACACACGGATGTGGATAACATAATAGTACCAATTATATCCTTTCAAAAGAAGTATCTTTAACAATATCATAAATGCAATTGTTCATCATGCACGAACAACCATTTAAAGAATTGTATACATTCTATTATTTTCGTAAACGAAAGAAAAATTGCAAGATTCGAATTGCACAAAGCTCTTTAAAGCTACCTGATTTGGCTTCTTTCATAAGGTTGTCATCTTTGGGAAGGAAAACCATTCCAACACCAGTGTGCAACTTATCGAAGGAAGCAATCCCTTGCTTGTTGGCCCAATTGTTAAAAAGATCCCATGGAATTGACGTCATCAGTCCTGAACCGTCACCAGAATCATTATCTGCTCCACAACCACCACGATGTTCCATGCAACCAAGAGCAGTAAGAGCATCCTTAATAATCTGATGTGAGGCTTTATTTTCCAAATTGGCAATAAATCCAACTCCACAGGCCCCCCTCTCTGATATTATATCATCCAAGTTTGCAACCTGAAAAGCATACAACTCAGTTCATCAAAGCATGTAGAAACTCATAGATAGAACACTCATATCACAATCGAAACATGCATAATAGAGAAATGAAAAGAACAGACATTTAAAATCATAGCAGAAAACAACATCTCATAAAAGAGAAAAAAAATAGTGACATTACTGTAAGGAGGTCGACAACAATACAATACTGATGGACCTTTTAAATAATGATAAAGCCATCATTGGACGTCAACAGATAGAATGTCTTGGGGGGGAAGGGATGCATGCAACACTTTCTTCTGATTGGCAAGGGATGCATGCAACACTTAATGGCATCACATAATTTTTATCACAATTAATCCATTTATGTTTTGGGATGATTGGTTTTCAATATTGACCAATACTTAGATGTGCCACCAAATATGCATTTGAACTAACATGGAAAATTTTGAATAAAAGTTGCTTACCAAAATAACAAAGTATCGCGTAATTTAATCAAGTATCAAATGATATCTCGACAATTGCCTTAAATCTGACTACCTAGTTGTGTGTCAGTGATGCCTGACATAACCAAACTAAGTCCTCTGTCCCAATCAATTGTCTAGACATGAATCATTTTTGCTATTTTGCCCTGTCAAGGGATATATGCTTAGTTAAATTAAATAAATTCATGTTCTTTTTCACATCCCATGTCAATTTAGGTCTTTCCCTTTCCCCAACATTTCTATTTATGGTATCATAATACTTTTCCTTACGTTGCATCTATAGATCTTCGCTGTACATGATCAACCCATTTAGTGTGCTTTCCCTCAAGTTATCTTCAATTAGTGATACTCTTACTATTTCATGATATATTCGTTTCTAATTCTATTTTTTTCAATCTTGCCACACATCCATCCAAGCATTTTCATCTCAACTACACTTTTTTTATAAATGTATTGTTTTTTTAGTTGCCTAACATTTTGTCTTGTAAAGCACTGTTAGCCTTATAGTTGTTTGTTTTAAAAAAATTTCATTCAATTTGTTAGTATTCATCGATCACGCAATACGCCAAATGTACTTCTCTAGTTGACCCAACCTACTTTGATTCTATGGATCACATCATCTCCAACCTCACAGCCTTATTAATATTGAACCTATATAACGAAAAATTCACTATTTGTTATCAATCTTCACTTGTCCATTATTTCTACTTCTACAGTCAAGAAATTTACATTCCTTTTTATTTCTACAAATTTTAATCCTTTCAACTCGAGTGCTTCTCTCCAAATTTTTAATTTTTTGTTAATTCCTCCTTAGTTTCATTCAATAGAACAAAATCAGATGCAACAATATACATCATGGGACATCATCTAACTGTGTTAGTTAATTCATCCATGACTAAAGTAAATATGTATGGAATCAAAAGTGACCTTGATGCAATACTTGCAAATGATTTAATTGTAGTCACAACCCTATATGACATAAATGGACAAAAATAATAGCCTAAAAGCACTGAAATAGAAAGTAAACAAATCAAAGATAACCTTCTTTTTTTCTTTTTGATAAGTAACAAAAAAAAGAAAACAATCAATGGCAAGTTACTAAAGCAATGTAAAAAATTAGTATATTCTCTCATTTGAGGTATCAATTAGGTTAAGGCTCGTTTGGGAACCCTCTTTTTTAGCCAAAAAGTCAAAAAGTTACTAAATTAGCCAAAAAGCAACAACCCATACCAAAAAGTCAAAGATTCTTTTCTCTCTACTTTTTGCACATCTTTTCGTAAAAAGCCAAAAAGTCATCCCAAACATACTAGTTTTTTTAGCTCATATTTAGCCAAATAGCCAAAAGTTATTAAATTAGCCTATTCCCAAACGAGGCTTAAATGTTAGGCTATATAGTGTATCTTCTAATTAAAGAAGTGTTTTCGACATGCTTTTGTGTCAATAGTGTAGGTTATTTAGTAGAGCACAATGGTGTGCAAAGGGCATCTCCTTTCTTTTAGTTTTTAAATAAAATAAATAATCTTGTAGTGAAGAAGACCAAGAGGGAGTGGAGGAGGAAAACGCTGTCTTCAACAACAAGAGTGTTCTAGATAAGAAAAGGTTGCACAAACAAATAGCAGTCTTTTGGGGACCACCAGCCTGTAGCAACCCACCCAACTCCAGCATAAGTCAACCCATAATAGAGTTAGAATTGCTTTGACAGTTCCACCACATCAAATTCTAGTCAATAGCTACAGCTCTATAACAATTTAAACACGATGCTACTATGCTAGTTCAGTACATATACAGTCTATTTGTATTAATCCTTAACGATTGACGAAAAAAAAAAATTGCAGACTCAAATTGCTCTTCTTTATATTTAAATAAAAAAAATTTAAAAAACTATCCTATAATTGGAACAACTCCCTTCAAAATCAAAATCCAGCCGCAGTGAACGAATCTTGGTCCATTTACATTATAAGAGAGAAAAAAAAAAAATAAATAAAAAATTGAAACTATACTCCTGCCAAACAGCATCACAATTTCACAAAGCATTCGATAGTTCACAAATGCGAAATACCAAAATAAATTTCCAAATCAAGCAAATTATTTCAAAATGCAACATACTTAAACTTAGCTACAAAATAAACAGTCATTTAAACAAACAAACAAAAAAAACAGTAAATTCACACACAAATTCATTGCAGCACAATTACTAGTAAATAAATGAACAAGACCTTTGGTCTGGACTCGAGGACTGTTCCGATGAATTATGGAGGCGTTGAAGATCGAGAACAGCTCTGATTGAAGACCAGTTCTTAGCTGATAAACCGTGAAACCTCTGAGTAGTCGAAGAAGCTCCGACTCTTCCGTGGAGTTCGCCTGGAGGAGTTGCAGCAGAGAACGAAATCGACGAACAAGAGGCCGCCTCTGTTAGAGGGGAAGACTGAAGAAGAAGGAGGTTTGAGAGACTGGCCATTGGAGTAGAGAAGTTGAGGCAGACTGACTGCACAGACATAGTTGTTGATCAATGCCACAACACAACACAACACAATCTCTCTCTGTATATATAAGAGAGAGAGAGAGAGAGAGTTTTAGAGAGAGAGGGGATCGTGTGGAGAGGGGAGGAAATGGATGTGGAGATAAAAAAGAGAGAGGTCCGGACCAACCCGTCTCCTCTGGCATCTACTACTTCCTCCTCTCGTTCGCCTTCGCTGTTGTTGATGTTTATATGTGCTGATGTGGTGTAGTTTTTAACGCAGGTGTTTTGAAAAAGTCGTAAAATGTTGGTTTTTGATTTTTTTTTTTTTTAATGACTTTCTTTTTTTTTTAATGATTTTTGTGATATTTTAGGAAGAACTTGATAAAAAAAAAATTAAAAAATTGACTTTTTACTAAATTCTTAAATTGCCCCACCCCAGCCCTCGGGCTCAGCCTTACTTCCTGCTTCGCGGTACATTTTTTTATTCTGCGAAGTCGTTTTGGCCTTCATTTGTTAGTCAACTCTCCTTTTCTTACTTCTTCTTTTTTTTTTTTCTTTTTTCCTTTTTTTTTTTTTTTCAGCAAATTTTTCACTACTTTCAATCAATATGTAAATGAGAATTCCATTATATACCTCTCACCACTTCAATCAATATGTAAATAAGAATTCCATTATATACCTCCCATATCATATGTATTTTCAGTTATGATTATTTTTTTTTAATTATAATATTATTTTAAGATATTTAATTATGAAATTTTTTTTGTTTAGGATTCTTTTTTTTTAGTTATAGTTCAAAAATATATAATTATATCATTTTTTTTCTATATTATAAGGTATACAGTAGTGCTGGAAACCCCGGTGGGGGTGACCCTGAAGAGATGGGGGCCGGAGCATTTTTCATAAGGTATATATGGTACACACCCCTGAAGAGATGTGTACCATAGTCTTTCCCGTATATAAAATTCACACAGTATTAATTCAACATCAATAACATATGTTAGAAATGGTTGGGAAAATTCTGGGTAAAACTATAATTTTTTTCTAAGTTTGGTCTATTTTTTAGGTGGGCCCCATGCGTCGATTTTCGCGGGTCCAAGTGGTAACGCGTTCTATGCCGCGTTGTGATTCACGTGGTATATTTGGTTGCTCCAAACCATTATCGAGTGAATGGAAAATTAGAGCCAAAGTGAGCTTTATGGAAATGGAGTTTTTGTGGAAATTCCTTAATATTGGAAAATGACTTGTCCCACATTGATTTGGTGCGAAGTTTTGAATGGGTTTATAAGGCATGGGATTGAAACTTGGGGTGTGCCCAAGGGTACCTAAGTTTTGTAGAGAGGGGAGTTATGGGTTAGACCCATTGGACCCAAAAAAAATCACACGCGCGCCGTTGGCGCGGGTGGTGGTGTGTGGTTGGGTTGAGCTTGTTCAGGCCAATACTAATCTTTTGGCCAAAACATTTGAATTTAAATTTTATTTTTTTAAATAAAATTTGTCCGAATTTCTGTCCAGATTAATTTCAATTTTTTGAATTCTGTACAGGTTTTAGACAGATCCGAATCTGTCTAGATTCAAACCCAAATTTGGTTTTATCTGTGCAACAGATTCGGGTATATGTTCAAAATTCAAAACCAAATAGTGCCTTAAACAGATTTGTATCTGTTTAATTCGAATTGAACAGATACTGTACCTGTTTAATTCAAAATGGAAAGCCACCGATCCATCTATAAATAGACTAGCCCTCATTTGTTATTGATTTCACTAAATTCGTCCAAAATAATTATGCATCTATTCTCTTCATATTGCTGCATTTAATTTTTGTGAGAAATAGTGTATACACTAAGTGTGTTCGTTGAACAAATAAATTGTAGTACTGCATTTATTTGTTGTTGATCATTTCATCATAGGAGATAGACGTCCATATTCTGAAAGCACCGTGGAGAGGACAAATCTGTCTTAAGGACACAGTGTCGAACACTAGACTTGATCAGAATAATATTAAAGATATTAATCAAGTAAATTATTTATTTATTTTCTGTTTTATTATTATTTATTTAAATCAGATTTTAATTTTGTTTTGATAACAAAATAAAATCTGTTTTTATTTATTTAATTATATTTCTAGTTTGATTTTTGTAATCAAACATTTTTCTCTCATTTCCTTTATTTTTCTTTTATATTCTGTTTGTCGTTTAGTACCCAAATATAATTAATTAATTTAATTACAGTGAAGATTGTCCTACAACATATTATTCACTAGGTGGGCAATGGTTATCTGATCCGCAAAAACCACCTAACCTTTCCAACCCGCATACAAATGAACGGTTTCGCAAATACAATGCGGGCGGATGCGGTTTGAAATATGGCATGTTTGCAGGTTGCGGGCTTAACCAGCACCCACAAGAACCCACTTGCACTTTTTATTTTTTTCTTTTTAAACCATTGATTTCATTCATGTATCCCACCTACATATTTTTGCCCAAAACAAACACTCCTTTATTTTTTAAACTTACTTTAGCATTACGTTTGCTAATAGTATTATATCAACTGAAACTAAATAAATATTGATCATATTATTATTGTTACATAATTGAACTTGTCTCGGATGAAGTATGATTTTGAATTTTAAATTCCTTAATGAATCTGGAGTTCTAGTTTAAGATTTTGAAATATGTGCCTGTATTAGTTTTATGGTTTGATTTAAGATTTTGAATGATTTGTTTGTGTTACGAATTGATTTTGTTGTATTTTTAATTTTATAAGTTTTAATTCATTAATATTGGAGCATTTTAGAAAATGGGGAGAAAATGGCCTAAAATAAATGTTTACAAAATGGGAAAAAAAATGAGGCTCAAAAATAAATTTTTGAAGAAAAAAATTCAATCCACAAACCACCCGCAACCGCTAGCACATCTGCGAACCCTATCCGCACAAACCACAAATCGCATTGCAGACGGTTGCGGATTGTCTTTTCCCCAAACCGCATAGACGCAGGCAGATTCAAACCGATCCGCAAACTGTTCAGATCCGAACCGCGAACACCTCTATTATTCATTTTTTAGTAAATTTAGGAAAAATGCTATGAACTCAAATAATCTACAAATATTTTACCAAATCTCTCACATGAGTGTAAGACCCACACAAACCCACATGTGTGTGGATCCCACACCCATGTGAGAAGTTTGATAAAAATTGGTAGATTATTGGAGTCCTAGCATTGCCTAAACTTAGACATGTTTTTTGGATAAAAATATGTGATTTTGCAAATAGGCCTTTTAATTTTTTAAGAAAAATGTGATTTAATTATATAATTTTCAATGTCTCATCAATTTAATTTTTACTTGAATAATTTATTAAAATTTTTTACAAAATGAAAGAATTTTTCATGTCAATAGACTGGAAGTTAGGCTCACTGAACCATAATAGGCACTTCAAACTCAAATAAATTTAAAAAATATAGTTTGGACAATGATAATAATTTAAATTAAAATATTAAAAAAAATTAGAGAGAGAAAAAATTGATGGAAAATGTAGGCTTAAAAATGAATAAATAAATCACAAAAATAAAATTCATGAAGGTAAGTTTTTGTTGCACTAATTAGAATGTTGATTATAAATTAGTAAGTTAAACTATTACAACTTAATATTCATATTTATAATTAAATTCTATAATATTGTTTTAAAAATTTAAAAAGCAGTTACAAGCTAAATCACCCCTGGATGTTTAGATTGTTTACCTATTTAAGGTTTTTTTTTTTTTTTTTTTTGTTTATTAAAATAAATTAAAGGATTTGAGTGGTTTGTCAAAAGAGGTTACTTGATTATTTCATAGTTAGGGAATTTTAATTATTACCCATAAATATAGAAATAAAATGAGGACGGTTACGGTGACATTCACAAATTCACAATAATATAAAATATTAAGATTCAACTCTCAAATCTTGTCACTTTTGTCATCAAAGTATTAAAATCATCATTAAAAAATGAAGAGAGAGAAGGATTTGATCAGACTGCGGACCAGACAATTACGGGTTATTTTTGCTTCGTTCCGCTAAGAAAAATTATTCGGATCTAAAGCTTGGCAATATATATATATATATATATATTTTGGAGGAGTTTAAAATAATCACACAAAAAAAAAAAAAAATCAAATTCTAAAAATTTATGAATTTTATGCAATTAAAAAAAAGTTATTTTCAAACATATTAAAGTTTTTTTCACTTCATAGAAAAGTTTTAAAAAATTATTTTAAAAAATTAATTTCCAAACGAGACCTTAATTTAATACAAGATTTATCAAATTAAAATTCTAGTAAATTATAAACAAAAGTTCTATCGAACAGACTTCTAATTTAAAAAATAAATTAATTAATTAAAAACAATTTCAATAAATTACACTAAACATGTTGTTAATATTTTTCGAACAAATATATGCAGTGTTACAATTTAATTTTGTTAGTTGAAATAATGAAATTCAACGCTTTTGTGCAGGAGGGAATATAACAAAAATTACATAATAGATAATATAAAATATTGCTCAAAAATGGCGAAATAACCACTCTCACAAAAAAATATACTTTTTAAAAGTGCCAAATTGTCTTTTCTTCTTTTTCTTTTTTTTTAATATTTATTTGGGAAGATTGGGTCGTGAGACTTTTAAAAAAACCACAAATGGCCACAATATGTCAGGTTTTGTCCACTTTCCCAAACTTATGTGTAATTGGTCGGATGGAATTATTAAATAAAATATATCTTCAAATATTATATTAATGGAATAGATAATTTTACACTCATCGAATAAACAATTTTAAATTTTGATTATCTTCTATCCTTGCCCAACAACAAAAATTAATTATATTTTTTTATCATTATAATCAAATATATTACAATAATTCTATGATACATATCCGATAAAGTTTAATCATGAGACTCATTACCAATTTTACTCTTATGATCACATTCCAAGCCACTAAAACTTATGCAGCATTCCAATCTAATCCATTACTGGTCAACTTCTACACTACACAACTAATTGGGCTTTGCCTTTTGCAGGTACAATCAAACTCAACATTGATCGATGCTCAAAAGGTAACCCTGGACCAGCTGATTATGCAGGCCTATTCCAAGATGAGAGAGGAACTTGGGTACATGGCTACCATGAGAGGCTGGAGGAAGCCACTAGCTTGGAAGCAGAGTTGTGGGGAGCGTACAGAGGCCTCACTATTATACTAGAGAAAGGAATGAGAGACATTACTATTGAGATTGATTTGTTGCAGTGTTAAACTCATCCAAGAAGACTCAGCCCAACTTTTCAAACATAGGGCCCTCATGAAGATGCATAGTTCTGATGTAGAGGTCAAATACCCATTCACACATTCCATAGAAAGAACAAAGCTGCTGATGGCTTAGCTAATTTAGGGGTTAATCAGCGGAAAAATTACTTATAAATCCCATTTTGGTAAATGTTACTCTAGTTAGTCCTAAGTGTTTTTTCTTAAACCATTTAGTCCTTTTTATTTTTGGTATGATATACGTTTTTTATATATTTATGGAGTTTATATTTACCCATATTGTGATTTCATTTTGATTTTGTCATGGTATGCATATATCCTCTCCCTCTCTCCTCTCATTTCTTTAACATCATCTAAACTCATCTTAACATCATTTTTTAACTCTAAAATCGATGATTTTGCCACTGACTTGCTACTTTCATTCGAATGCATTGATGCGTAAACATTGAATTGGTCTACTTTCCTTCTAGTAATGCCTTTCTTTCCTTGCCTTGCCCTTCTCAGCCTCCTTCATCAACATCAGCGCCGTCATCAATATCATCACATTATCAACATCAGTGCTATGATCAACACATCAACCTCAGCACATCATCGACATCAATCAACATCAGCGCATGATCGACATCATCACATTAGCGCCATCATCAACATCAGCGAATCAACGCATGATCAAATTGTCAACATCAGCTCCATCATCGACCATCAAAAGCAACAACATCAACTACATCATCCACATCAGCAATAGCAGACATCATTAACATAACTAGGGTTTTTGTGGTTGTGCTATGTTATTGTGTCGTTCATATTGAAGGCTCAACATTGCCAAATGTGATTTTTCAATCACACAAAATCAGGATCCAATCACTAACATTGGTAACGTTGGGATACACCCAGAATCTTTCATAATATCTCGACGTTTTGTTCAGAAAATGAGGGATCATAAAAAAGCTATAGAGTTTTTGGGTATTTTGGTCATTCAACATCAGTAAAAACTTACATTTGCCCTCCTCTAAAAAAAATTACGTGTTAAATAAATGGGTATATACGTATTAATGTTCAAACAGGATTATCAGTTTACAAATAAAAGGTAGGACAAATGGTTTAAAAATTAAAATTTGAGATTTATTGGTGCTTGCCCTTAATCAGCAAGAACCTTTTATATTTTTGAATGACCCTCCTACTGAGGTTGCAAGTCTACTTGTTGCAGATATATTAAGAACATCTCTGTGTAATCAAGGCTTCATACCTTAACTCTCTGTCTATTATTTTTTTTGAATCAAAAAAAAAAAAAAAAAATTACTCTTATGACTAACAATCATTTTTAAATTTGTATAATCATTAATGAAAAAATTAATTAATTGTCATACATTTAAAAAAAAAAAAAAATATTATAAAATTATTAACTCTATTATTGTCTTACAAATGATCAATGGCCACATCAAGGAAAATAGTAGCGTGAGGAAGATTCCCTTTGCACACTTTAATTAAAATTAAATCCAAAAAATGGGTCTTTAATTGAAAAAATAATAATAATAATTTTCATTTGGTCTAAAATTTATATTAAAGGGCCAAGTGGTTCTGCCACTTTGATAATGAAGCAAGAGTCAAAAACAATTAAATTAATACATGGGATCAACATTAAGGAAAATTTAGTTAAAATTTCTTTATTAGACACTTATTTAGTGGAAAAAGACAACTCAATTTATTTTACTTCATAAATCTCCTAAGGAAAAGGCACTTAATTGAACAACGACAAAGTAAAAAATCCTCTATTTTTTTCTTGAATAATATTGCCAGACAAATATATTTTTGTGAAACAGAATAACATGTTACTGTCAAACAAAATAACATGATACTGCTTACATCATTTTCAACAGTAATAAATTTTTTTTTTTATTTTTTAAGAATTTTATAGTTAACATGAATCTTATTTAATAAATCTTAATGAAAATATTATAAAATTAATTTTTTTTTTAAATCAACATTTAGATCAAAAGTTATATTATTTTAAAATTTAATATTTTAGTAATAATAGTATGTGTTAGATTTTTCAACAATTTTTTTTTACACTTGCCCTTAATATATTAAAATTTTATTATGAGAAAATTTTAAACCCAAATCCCCGAACATTAAAGCCTAGAACAAGGTTTTGAAAACCGGACCAGACCAGCCGGTCCAATCGGTTGAACCGTCGATCGGTCGGAGTTCCGATCCGGATATACCCTCTGAACCGATCAAAACTAAAAACCGGCCTACTTAGAGAGAACCGGAAAAACCAACAGTCGAACCGGTGAACCGGAGCTGGTTCGCCGGGTTGATGAACTTGAATTATTATTTCTTTTTGATTATTTCTTTTCTTTTTTTTTTCTTTCTTTCTTTTCTTTCTTTTCTTATTTTATATATATATAATAAGAATTTAAGAAAATTTAATTTGAAACTCTCTTTCAAGGGTCTCCTCTTGTGAGGAATCTCATTAAGAGCTTGACAAAATTATTTGAAAGTCTTCACCTATTTATAAGAAAAAAATTCTTTAAAAAAAACTCAAGAAATTCATGTGAAATTCATCAAATGTATTAGAGAAAATATTAAAATTTTGATATCCCTCCAAAATTTTTGCTCTTCTTACAATCAAATTATTTGAATTAAAATCATATGGAAGGAATATTAAATATATTGATTTTCTCTTTCAAAATTAAAATTAATAATATTTTAAAATAAATTATTATATTTTTCAGTAAAAAAAATATTATGACAAATATTTAAGATAATTTAATATTTTTAATTTATAATTTTATTACTTATATTTTTATTTAAATATAATTTTAATATATTTATTACGTCACAGTTCGATTCCAGCTCAATCCGACGATTGAACCGGTGACCCGTTCACCTGATTCATTTTCCGATCCGCTCACCGGCCGATTTTTAAAACATTGCCCCATAAAACCCAATCGAAATAATTACGCAACCATGTCTCTAAAATTAACCCAGTGGACCCAGTGCCACTAATAATATATTAAAAACATATAATCATATAATTCATGCTCAACATATACATAGAACTAACATGTGCAATTTGAGAAGGGGGGAAACAATAATATAAAAATAATAATAATAAGAAAAGCACATATTATATGTTGTTCAAGTGATATGTACTTTTTAATCAAACCCATAATCTCAATTTCGAGTCACAATTTCCTCTTAATATGATTTTTACATGAACACCAACTATAGAGGTATTTTAAAAAAATCCAAAATATAAGACATTTTGTGTCAACACGGCTTCACATATTGTATGGATAAATAATAGTATAAATTAAACCATACTCACAATAAGGTTATGCTACGCACTGAACCAAAAAGAAAAGAAAAAAAAACCTAGATCTCGAAGTAATTCATTACAATAAAAATAATAATAATAATAATATTAAAAATACAATAGATTTATGGAACACCTCTGCCTTGCCCCCCAACCCAAAAAAAGAGGATAAATAAACCCACCACCAATTATTATTGACATATAAAGGATCAAGCTACCTACCCTATCTCTTCATTATTATGCCAAATGCAGTTGCTTCAAAGTCATTTAGTTTTGTATAGAAAGTGTAAGAACTACCTGATTTCCCTTTCCATTTAGTTTCAATTGAAGTCCAACATGATCAAGTACTAGAAATCGGAATGATATAAACAAACTAAACTCGAATGAGTTAGAGGAGAACGACATAGAGGGCATTCAAGCTTTTCATTGCACCACTCCATAACGCAATTCCTACAAAAGAAGACAAAATGAGAGAGAGAGAGAGAGAGAGAGAGAGAGAGGGGAGAGAGAGAGAGAGAGAGAGAGGGTAAGGACGCAATACCAGCAGAATACGTGACCACAAGGCGTGGCAGTTGGGTGTTGGCGATTACTAAGGCAAAGTGTACATTTGCTGACTCCACTTGTTGCTTGAGACTAAACAAAGAAAGTCATTCCACAATGGTGTTAGTAGCACATAAACTACTTTGAATTGCTCCACATGATAAAGATTCATTTTTTCATGATGGGTTCCCCTAAATAATCTAGCTAATAAGATCAACATGCATGCCATAAGAGAAGCATGTGAAGCATACCTCTATTTGGCACAAGAAGACTACTATGATTGAGTTATATGAATGAAAAACAACACATGACAAGCCCAAATGGAATATGAACAGAAAGAGACACAGATCTGTTTAATATATGAACTATAGTGTATTTGGTGCTTATAGGATCACAAATTTCACAGATAGTTGCCAGGGTCTAAATAAAGAAGATACATGTGCTCCAGGATTACATATGGTTTTTCCTTTAGCTATGTTTTACTTATAGTTACAAGAACACTATTCTTAAAATCTTCACTATATCCAGGATTACATATGGTTTCGCCTTTAGCTATATTTTACTTATAGTTACAAGAACACTATTCTTAAAATCTTCACTATAGTGAAGCTATCTGATCATCATCACCATCGACATTCTGATGAAGGTGAACCACAACCTCATTTTTATGTCTGCTCATAAGGACACATAAATGGGATAATATGTTCTTTCCTCTGTTTCAATTTTAACAATTTAACCTAAATCCAGGCATTTTTGCACTGACAAAAAAAATAATAAAAAGAAAGGGAAAAAAAACTGTGGAGATTGAGTGAGATTATTGTTTGATTGCGAAATTGGAAAATTACCTCTGAAGTTGATGTGGAATCAGAGACCCAACTTCCCTTCTCAGAGTCCCCAGTTACCAAAGTGCCTTCTTCATTTAAAACAGGTATACCTCGCCCTACAAAACCAATGAACAAAGGGGGGCACAACATAGAGCCACAGTATGCAAGGTCCAAAGTTCAAATTGTTGCCAACTAGAATTGAAACTGTATTAGAATCCAATGTAAAGGTGAGAAGGCTAATATCATATTCCTGTTCACTTGTATTAATTATTTTTCCACTAAAAACCTTGGTGAAGATGCAAAAGTATCAAACTGAGGTGACAGCAAATCCATTGGATCATAAACTCTCACGTGAGAGTTTATCTTGCACACAAAAATGAGCTAGGCTTCCATCACACAAAAAAAAAAAAGAGGGGGGGGGGGGGGGGGGGGGGGCGGCGGCATGCATAGATAATCAAGAAAATTGAGTATGATATAAATAAATTAGAACCTGCAGAAAATTGAGTATGATATAAATAAATTAGAACCTGCAGAAAATTGAGTATGATATAAATAAATTAGAACCTGCAGAAGCATGGTGTGTCCCTACAGATGCTTGGTGAACTGAACTTGCAATGGAAGATAAATTGCTGCGACGTAGTCCTTCAGCAGCAATGATGCATAACTGAATTAAAAGGAATACCCCCAGTATTTGGTATCTGCATAGCAGGACAATTGAGTTTTGATCATCTCTTTGATAAATCATGATAAACACAACTGATTGGACTCTGGGGATGATTTATACCACCTAAACCAAACCAAGCCTTAATTCCCACGGCTACATGAATCTTTCTCTCCATGCAGCTCTATCAAAGGCCATATGATTTATACCACCTAAAAATAAAATAACAGGCTGTTGTTGCCCATCAAGATTGCTAGATTCTCCCGTTCCAGCACAAAAAACTAACATTACATGGTCAATTAGTACATGGTATGCAGTAAATTATTGTAGTTTTTTTTTTTTTTTTGTTGTGGTTATTTTTAATTAGGGTTCCTATAAATAGGCCTATATGCAATACATTTCAACTTAGATTTTGAAAATTTGATATATTGATTGGGATTGTGTTCCCTGTTTTTCTCCTTCTCCCCTATTCTTCTCTTTCTACCTCTTCAATCTCTCCTCTTCTTCTTTTTCTTATCTTTCTCCATACTGGATCTGGAGCTACATGACTATGAAATTGTGAAAAGGCATGGAAGGTCAATGTAATTACACAAAAATGTAACTATGAATCATCTGATTCAAGTTGAGGTGTCATATACATGGATCATTTGATGGAGTTGGAGGTCATCATATAAAAGCACAAAATATCAAACCACGAAGTTAACATTTATGGATCATTCTTTGACAAATTCTCATGAAAAAAAATGATTTGATGCAATTAGTTATACTTCCATTCGGAAAGAAATTTACCTAGGTCTTTGGTTCATTTGTTTTCCAATGAACACGTAACGAATGCCTGCTGCACGTTTTGATATATGATAATATAGGCCTGCAGAAGAGAGCATTTATAAACAACCAGTATTTTCCTCCAAACTTCAATTTGAAATTCCATTATGAAGATGTGTCCATTTGCAAAACATAGGCATCACCTTCAAAGTAGAAGAACATGAGGTTAGTGCGAAGAACCAATTGCAAAAATTCGCGGGCTAAGGGAAGCATCTGAATTTGCCACGCCATAGAAATGTTAGCTAAGAAAATCATATAACTCATCATCAGACAGTGAGAAAGGTAACAAAGTAGTCTTGAATCAAAAGAGAGAGAACCAAAAGAAAATTGGGGAAGAAAAGAGGAAAAAAACTGAGGTTATTCAGCAGAGAGACCATACAAATGTTAGATTAAAAAGAAAGACTGTCTGCTCAATGACGTTTGGATTAAAATTTTGGAAAAGGATCAACTGATAGCTCATAATTAACAAGAAACAAATCTCAATTCGATTTCTAAGGCTAAAGTGAGCAATATATGTTTACCGAGGGCCATGTCCGAATTGCATATAGCCATAGCCCACTAATTTTTTGTTTCAGTCTCGACAAAACCGAAACATTTGCTCCTGATGCAGAGGCAGATGGGATTGTAGCAACTGCGGATGATTGAACTTGACTACTCCCAGGAGCATCGTTGCCATACAGATCATCAGACAGTGAATCAGTGAGGGCAATGCCACGAGAAGCAATTCTCGAACTGTAAATGAGACAAATAACAAAATTATAGGGGGTATTTGGTAACAGTTACGACTTCAATGAAGTTCAGAAGTATTTAAAAAGATGTGAAAGAAAAAACATAATTGAACCTAATTCTTTCTGCAATGTAAGGAACTGCTGTGTGGTAGACAATGAATAGGGCACGCCTAGCAGGTGTTGGAGGAAGTCCATATGATCCAGAAACCTGTAAAATCAAATAGTAGAAAACAAATTGAGTGGTACACTTTCCAGACATGAACCCTCAACATCAGATAAAAACTCCAGAAATTTTTTTTATGAAGCCAATACTAATGGAAACCCTAGGGGAATTGCAAGCTAAAAAAAATTGTTATGTTTGCAAATGTTATCACATAATGGTGCTGAACACAAAGGAATATACCTTTTTCTCTGACAGTATTTCACATTTGTAACATGCATACATAAAATATACATTTACACATGTTCATTTATACATATATTTTCATTAAAAATAATAATTAATTAAAAGCTGATGCAACTGTTCTTACTTTACTTGAAGACCCAAGAAAAGAATAACAAATAAAGTAAAAAGTCTATACACCTGAGTGATGTCACAATATTCTTCTCCAAGTGTTTGTTGCCCCGAACCTGTTGTTAATATATAATAAAGCATTTGTCCCAAAAGTTTTGTCTGCAAAACAGTAAGACGCAGAGGCAACATTTGCAAATCAAAATTCACATTTACAAATCCAAATCCAAATCCAATAACAATGACTTCGCAAGCAAACAATTACAACATGGAAGCACACCATGTCTGACATATATAGTCTCTAGTGAATTCTACAAAGGAACTCATGTTTAAAAGATGATTTTCTGTTCTTTTCTTTTTCCCAGCTGTGTACACGTGCAAAAAAATGCACCCCTTGTAAAGAAACACATGTTTAAAAAGTGCTTTATTTTCCCCCTACCCACAATGCAATAAGCATGAACCAAGGTATCACCCTTATTCAAGCTAACAATCAGCAGTCTAATGTCTATAGGAACAAAACAAACAACAAGAAGATCAAAACCTATGTTACTTGGAAGTTGGAACCTGGATCGTTCTAGTACATGGAATGGAATGGGAACATGATACACCACGTACTCTAAAATGTGATAACATAGGGGTAGATTTGTCTAGATTATACTACTAGAATTTAAGGTACTCATCGAGCAATTTTCTTTTATCAATTAGACACCCAATAAAATATTGTATATTTTTATCAAATCAATCCTGTAAAAACACATTTTTATGAGCATTATGACCTAATTTTTGCATTTTGCTATATCAATGCTTCACTCTCCTTCAATTTTAGTTCATTTTATTGATTTTCTTTCCTCCCAAGGAAACCTTGAGGTAACATATAGGGGAAAAAATTAGGAGAGTGGAGTACATTATATTAACACACAAGTAACAACTAAACTTTCCAATATATTGAACTTTTTCCAATATATTTGAAATAATACATAGCATAGTAACAATTGAAATTATAGTACTACCGTAGTGTACTCCACTCTCCAATATATAGCATAGTAACAATAGAAATGACAATAATACACAAGTAACAATTGAACTTTCTCTGCTATAGAATTGTGCAAATGGAATCCCGCAATTAAAAATGATTACTTATGCTATATTTCAAATAGCATGAAGCTTGGATTTTCAGCATTCTCAAAAACCCTTCACCACAATTTTAATCCACATAATAATAAGAATCAAAGGTAATGACTATTTCATGCAATTAAATAAATAAATAAAAGAACAGAGAAAGTAAAAAATAGATTAAGAGTTAGGAGAGGGCTTACCTCACTCTGATAAGCTACAGCAACCCTTGTACCTGAAATAAGAAGCTTAAAATCATAAATTTGATAAATATGAGCAAAATGCAAGAGAATCATTTTTTTGTGTTTCATCCAAAACTATCAATTTCATCTATTTAGTCCCTAAAGTGTTATCACTTCGGTTCATTTAGTCTGATTAGAAACGATTGTACAAATTAGTAACCATTGAAGTTCTTAATTTAATGATATAAAAAAAGGTCATTTCAAAATTTGAACAACAAATTAGTTTATGGGGGTGTTTGTTCAAAATAGTAAGAAAAATGAGTGCTTATGATTTAAATTATTCAAATTTTTAAATGACATTTTTATCCATCAAATCAAGCTTCAACAATTACTAATGTATACAATTATCTCCCAATTAGACTACATCAACGAAAATCAGAAATTTGGGGCTTATATTTATGAAATTTATAGTTTAGGCATGAAACATACAAAAATTGTGACAATTTAGGATAAAACTGAAATTGGACTTACAAACATATAAATAAAAACATAAATAGGCAAACCCTAGAGTTGGGGGGAGGAAGAGAGGAGAGACCGAAGAGGTGGCGGAAGGCGTCGCGACATCCATCGTATACGAAGGAGGCGTACTGCTCGTCTTTCTCTGCTGCTCTCATTATCTCCGGCTGCGCCGCCACCGGAAACCGCCGTACGCCACCTGATTCCGCCGTGCTGCTGCCACTGGGACCAACATCTTCACTGCTAGTATTGCTCCCGGCATCGCCCGAACCCGATGGCACTTTCCACTCCAGCCCCATCTCTCTCTCTCTCTCTCTCTCTCTCTCTAGAAATGGAAGCTTCCACTCCGGTAGTGCAAGGGATTCAGACCAGATATGGCCCTGTTTGGTTGAGGCGTTATACTTATGCCTAAACAGCTTATAACTTATAATTATGAACATAAGCTGATATCTGATTTATAAATTAAGTATCTCCTACCCTTCTCAAAGAATAAGCTGATTTCTGACTTCTAAAAAGTTATAAGTTATAAGCTAAACTAAACACATTAAAATAGCTTAAATTAAGCTGAAACCTGAAATAAGCAGCTTTTAAGCTGCACCAAACAGTCACATAGACCCCTGACTGAGATATACGGAATTGGGACGCTGCTGTGTCGGAATCCGTTTGAATAATCTGAACGTTTAGAGTACATCGAATTCACATATTTTTATATTTATTTTAATATTTTAAATCATAATATTATTTATTTTTCAAGATATAAATATGAGTGGATGAACATATTAACGATATCCTATTAATTTGATATTTAATAAGTATGTTCTACTTGATATTTTTTAAAATATAAATGATTTAAATGATCAAAACGAATCCCAAAATAAATCTATAGGACCACACAACAGTACCTGTGCACTAGCACAATACGCACCTCAGGCTCGAGATATACATGCCTAAAAAGGGCTAGTTTTATTTATTTATTTGGACTATTTTGGAAAGATGATTATAATTAACTTTTTGATTAAAAACTGATTATAAGTTGCTTATAAGCTGTTTTTTGTGTGAGAGGGAAAGGGGTTATATTCTGGGAAGTGGATTATAACTCACTTCCCAAAAGACCCCAAAGGGTTTGAGTTTGGTGTTTGGCAAGTTAGTTTGTGGCTAAAATAACCACAAAAGACAAAATAGACTATTGTAGCCATAACAAACAAAACATTACATCCAACCCATAATCATTACACTCTTCTCTCACAAAAAAGTTAAAAAGGCTAAAAAGCCCTTCCCAAATCAAGCTTTTAGCCCAGGTTAAAATAGCCAAAAAGTCAAACCCCCTCCCAACGGAGGGACCAAGCTTTGTTTGGTTTGAGTTTTTTTTATTAAGTTTTTTAAAAATTGAGTTTTTTTTTTTTGTGCTTTTTTATTTTTAGTGAATATTTTTAAAATTTTAAGCATTTTTTTTTTTTAAATGCACCTTGCTTAGATATATTTAAAAAGTACAAAATTTGTGAAAAAAATATTTTAAAAAATTAATAAATACATAAAAATAAGAAAAATATACTGAATTCTTATATTTTTTTATATTTTTTGTATTTAGTGAATTTTTAAAAGATTTTTTCCACAAAAATTATACTTTTATGTGTATTTATGTTAGGTGTGTCTAAAAATTAAAAAAATTCTTAAAATATTTTTTAAAAATCAATAAAAATAAAAAACACGAAAAATAAGAAAATAAAATTTTCTAAAAAATGTTTTTGAAAAACCAAAAATAAGCAAAGTGATGATGTTGTAAAATAAAAGAAAAAATATATATATAAGTACACATATCACATTATATATATATATAGGTCATATTTTTATCACATTACTAAAACTCTTTTTAGAGTTTTAAAATTACTACTCTCAATCTTTATCCTTTATTTATTTATTTGTTAAACTTTTTAAATTTTGAGTCAAAATCTTCAAAGTGTCAATTTTTAAAAAAGCTTTCTCAAAGCAAGACAAGCCAAATTTTTATTCCAAATATAAAACTTTATAAAATTTGACGTTTTTAAGTATATTTTTTTGGAACAAGAATTCTTTTTAAGATTACATAAATAAATTGACATTATTAAAAAAAAGGCAAATTACGCTAACAGTCCCTATAGTTTGGGACTTATGTCATTTTCAATGTTTTAAAAAGCGGCTGCAACCGTTACGTAACGCCGTTACGTAACAGTTTTGGTGGTTACCGCCATCCGTTACGGCCGCTTTTATAGTGTAATTGAGATTCACAGGTGTGTCGGCCGTAGCGGTTGCCGTAACGGTCGTAACGGTGCCGTAACGGCTTATTACGCACTGTTACGTAACGGTTCCAAACTGTTTCTTTCGGAAAAAAAAACACAAAAAAAAATTGAAAATGAGGGAAGAGGGATAGATAGAAAAGAGAAGAGAGAGAAAATGGAGGAGCAAGAGGTAGAAAGAGAAGAGGGAAGATGAAGAACATGTTATTGATTTATTGAAGCTGTAAGACCTATGCTATTCTATTCAACTATTATCACTTAACCATTTTGTTTGTGTGTGCCTATCTACATATTGTTTGAAAATAATAATAATAATAAATAATAATAATAAATAAGTGTGGCCATTATCTATTTGGCTTGATTAAAATATATATATATATATATATATTTAGACTCTTATTTATTCTCTTACTTTTATAATTGTTTATTTTATATATAGTTAGTGATTGATTTTTTGTATAATATAAAGTCATTAATTATTAAAATAAAATGTAAAAAAACTCAGTTTATAGTGATTTAAAAATATGGAATATATTGGATAATACTTAAAAGTTTACAAAAATTGATCAATATTTATTTTAAACCCAATAAATATGATCATGAAAAAAAAATATGCATATCGATAAGTTTTTTTCAAATTGTGCGAAAAATAAAAAAATTAACGGTTCCGGTTACCGCAACCATTACGCTACGGCCTTTACACGCAACCGCAACCGCAACCGCAACCGCGCCCGCGCCACCGCCACCGTTACAGTGACTGCAACCGCTTTTCAGAACCTTGGTCACTTTAGTTTTTGACTTTTCAATTGTGACACATTTGACAATGAATTTTGAATCTTGCTCCAAATAAGGACAATTGAAGATACCATTGTTTAATTTTAAGAGCAAAATCGTTAATTTAATAAAATATAAACTAATTTGACAAAAATAAATGTCAAAAAAGTATTTTTAATTTTTTAAAAATTACTTCTATTCACTAAAGATAAAATTATGTAAAATTGATCAAACTTAATAAAAATTACATGATTAATTTTACATGATCATCATCCAAACACATAATAAAAATTAATTTGATAAAAAAAAATAAATGTCAAAAAGTTTTATCAATTTTACATAATTTTATCTTTAGTGAATAGAAATAATTTTAAAAATTCAAAAATATTTTTTTGACATTTATTTTTGTCAAATTTTAGTTTATATTTTATCAAATTGACGATTTTACCCTTAAAAAATCTAATGATATCTTCAATTATCCTTATTTAAAACAAGATTCAAAATTCAGGGTCAAATGTGTCACAATTGAAAAGTTAGGGACTAAGGTGACACAAGCCCCAAATTATAAGGACTATTAATGTAATTCACCAAAAAAAAAAAACACACAAAAAATTCAAAAACAAACGGAACTAAAAAAACAGTTCCGCTACATACACCCAGTGACGTGGCGACACCCAGTGACGTGGCGATGAGGTGGCAGCTGAGGTGTAATCTCAGCTGAAAAAAAAAAAAAAAAAAAAAAAAAGGAAAAAAAACAGGAATTTCTGTCCGTCTTCGTCTTCCCTCGTATCTCCTCATCTCTCCCGCCATCCTCGTCTGTCTTCCCTCGCCTATCCTCACCTCTTGCCGCCATCCTCCTCCTCCACCATAGCTGGCCGGAATTTCTGCAAAAACCAGTGGCTAGAAGGATTGAAATTCTCCGTATGGGTTGTGGAAGTGGGTCTCAGATGTTAACTCAGTTCTTCATCAGAAGAATGTGAAATTTCCTTGTCCTCCACCATATCAGATTACGAGCTCTCATCTATCCTCAGAATTCCTGTGATTTTGCTCTGTCTGGTTTGCTCTGCTGTCTCTGTCCATCAATCTGGTTGATGAGGTAAAATTAAATTTCATATGCTAGGGTCAAAAATCAATTTCATATGCTCTGCTATGAAATATTTTATGAAATCTGGGCATTTTAGCTCCATAATCTGAAATATGAAATCTGGGCATTTTAGCTCCATAAACTAACTTGGCTACACTAGATTGATATAGTGAAACATGAAATATGAAATCTGGGCATTTTATATACAGTTGATTGGTAATTTTGGTTTACCAGTAATGTGGGTTTTGGTGTTTGTGTTGTTCAAGTGACAGATCCTTCTTCATTTCTCATCTTCTTCCCATTCTTGTCCAGATCTGTAGCTTTAAAATAACTTAAAATTGTTTGCATACATTAATATATATATGTATGGATTACGTAAATTGTATGCTTATATGTGTATTGAATGACTCTTCAGGTTGTTAAAACTGTGATCTAGGTGTTCTTAATTGTTCCTTTTAATTGTTTTGTTTGTTTTTGAATGAAAATGAAATCTGGAAAAGAAATATTGTTGATGCTGAATGAATGGGGCCAAAAGGGTTGAAATTGATGTGTAAATATGCCAATCTTTGTGTCTGTGTTTAGTTAAACATTTAACAGAACATTAGCTGAACAAATAGTGGCACATGAAGCATTTCATCCTGAAAATGGGTTCCAAAAATAGAAATTGGAATTTATTTTTATCTATTTTTTTGCTCACAAAGTTTATTATGTTGTTTTGCTGCAAGAATCCAATGAATAATATTGGACTCTAATACGATTCCATCACTACTTGACTGTTTTTCGCATCACTTTTTTGTTTTGTTTTTTTTTGGGATTGTGATCGTGATTTCCTCTTTTGGTTCTTCTTAGGAAGCATTTGAAAGTACTTTTCTTGCTTTTTGAACAAAAATACACAGAAATTTGCTTTCAAAAGCAATAAAATTGAAAACCTAAGCAAATAATGGTTATACTGACACTTAATTGTAATATACATACTATTTGTAGCTGCCTGAACTGTCCTTGCTATGGGTTGTTTATTTCTTGAGGATTGATGAACGCATAAATTGTGCATGCATGTCATAAATTTTGCATGCAAGTCACAGATTTACATGAAATCTGAAACATGAAGTTTAGCTCCATAATCTATAATGATATTTGTTTAATTGTTATTTCAGTACGCAAAGTGGAGAAATGGAGGTTGATTCAAATGTTGAAGGTGAGAATCCTTTAATAAATGAGGGCGAACACGTTGAAGAACCTAAAAAGGGTATGTGTTTTAGCTCAAGGGAAGAGGTGTACACATTTTATGGCAAATATGCTAAGCATGTCGGATTTGCTATAGCTCATAGAGCACAACATATTGGAGATGATGGGAAATTGATAAACTTTGCAATTGAATGTTCTCGAGCGGGGCAGAAGAAAGACATCAGAAGTCAACCCTCTGAAGCCATGTTTGTCCACAAAAATTGGTTGCACAGCAAGGGTACGAGGTAGTATACAAAAGGATGGGAGATATAACTAACCACAGTTAACCTTGAGCATAATCATGATTTGATTCCCACCGACTCACGTCATTTTCCAATGAATAAGAAAATTCTTACTCCTGTGAAGAGAAGATTACAAATTAATGATGAAGCAGGGATTGGGGTGTCTAAGAACTTTCATTCAATGGTTGTCGAAGCAGGGGATACGAGTCATTGACATTTGACGAGCGAGATGCAAGAAATTACATTGAGAGAGCTAGAAGGTTGAGGCTTGGGGAAGGTGATGCCGAATCACTTCAAAGTTATTTTATGAGGATGCAAGCACATAGTGAGAGATTCTTTTATGTGATTGATGTTGACGAGGAGTTTCGCATTAGAAACTTGTTTTGGGCTGATGCAAGGAGTCGGGCGACTTATGAAGCATTTGGCGATGTCGTTTCATTTGACACAACTTATTTGACGAACAAATATGACATGCCATTTGCTCCATTTGTCGGAGTTAATCACCATGGTCAGTCCATTTTGCTTGGTTGTGGATTGTTGTCTAGTGAAGACTACACATTTGTTTGGCTATTCAAGTCATGGTTAAGTTGCATGTCAAATCATCCGCCAAAAGCTATCATAACTGATCAATGTAGAGCTATGCAAAATGCTATAGAAATTGTGTTTCCAGAAGCTCGACATCGGTGGTGCTTATGGCATATCATGAAGAAAATTCCGGAGAAGTTGAAAGGATATGCTGAATATGAAGCCATAAAGTTCGCTATGCAAAATGCAGTTTATGACAGTTTGACAAGAGCTGAATTTAGAGTAAATGGGAAGAGATGCTTGCAACATTCAACCTTTATGATAATGAGTGGTTGGGGGTCCTATATCATGAGCGGAATCGATGGGTACCTGTTTATGTTAAAGACATTTTTTGGGCTGGCATGTCAACTACACAACGAAGTGAAAGTATGAATGCGTTTTTTGATGGATATGTAAATCCAAAAACTACATTGAAGCAATTCGTTGAACAATATGACAATGCCTTGAGAAATAAGGTAGAGAAAGAGAAGAAAGCAGAACTTCAAGTCTCGACACAAATTGTTTGATTGCCTAACTATATACGGGTTTGAGAAGCAATTTCAGCAAGCCTACACCAATGCGAAATTCAAAGAAGTTCAAGGAGAGATGAAGAGATTAGTTTACTGTCAGGCGGTGATTGTGAAAGAGGAGGGATCAATTTGTACATATAATGTCCAAGAAGCGATGGTTGTTTCTGAGAAGATGAAGCATGTGGACTTTGTTGTCTATTTTAATTCAACTGAATGTGAAGTTCAATGCATATGTCGGTTGTTTGAGTTTAGAGGCATTATGTGCGCTCACTCACTTGCTGTGCTTGTCAGAAGATGCATAAATGAGTGCCAAGTAAATACATTTTGCCTCGGTGGAGAAAGATGTGGATAGAGAATACGCATGCATCAAAACCACATATGCCGGCTTTGGGAATGATTTCAATGCAAGTACCTATGAGAGGATGAACAAAAAATTGATTTCCATTCTTCAACTTGCTGGTAACTCTGAAGGCAAAACTAGAATTGTAGACCTTGGTTGGATGAAATCAAGGAGAGAGTCATGAAAGAAGAATCCGGTTATGGGAGTAATTTACCATGTTCAACAAGAAGTCCGATTCACACCGGTTCTACACAAGGAGCTAGTAGTACGAAGGTGATTAGTCCTTTGGTTGCTAGGCGAAGAGGTCGTCCAGTTACGAAACGGAAGGTTGCCAAAGTAGATCAAATTGTTAATCGGTTCAAGGCAACAGCAAAAAAACAAAGAAAAGCAAAGGTAAAACGTGTATTCAAATGTTTTTTTTGACAAAGTATAGTGAAGTATGTAAAAGCAATTCATACATTTGAATATGTAATTATTCTTCAAAACATGCAGGCTGCTAAGTTGCTCCGATTTGAACCTGAAGCTCAAGCTCAAGCTCAAGCTCCAACACCATATTATCCTTATATGGTTGGCACAGAAAATAGTATGTATGCACCGGTACGTGTTACAAAGAGGCCTTCATGTACTTTTACAAAGTGTATTCGAAAGAGTACTTCATGTACTTTTGCATCTTTCTATTGTTCTAACATGTACTATTTGCAATGAATTGTCATAGGTGGCCCATGGTATTGGAGGCACATCTCTTACTCCATCGGACTTCATAAGTGGCACACAGATTTATGGTTCTGCATCGGGAAACTTAGATATTACAGACTTGTTTGACTAGTTTCTATGTATTTCAAAGTTTGTTTTTGAGATTGGAAATTATGTAGTTTCAACGTATTCACTACTTCATGTACTTTGATGTTGAGAAGATTGAATCTTATGTAGTTTACTATTATGAGTTTCAAAGTTTGTTATTTAATATACAGTGTTTATTTAGCATGTTCAATTTACCATGTTCAATAGTTTACCTGTATTCAACAATAGTTACCTTGTATTCAACAGTTTCCTGTATTTAACAATGTCCATTGAATGAGTAATGAAGAAAGTGTACAAATTTGAACAAGCCATTTTTCATTCCACTAATAACAAAAGAGGTACAATAAGTAGGTTTCAATACACAACAAAACATGACTTCCTCCAAAACATCACAAAAGTATGAAGTCTACGTCAACAAGTTAAAGGAGACATGTACTTCTACTTATTACATATTCATAAGTTTAAAGGCACCAATTACAAACAACACGGACAACATATATATCAACTTCTGCATCTTTGCGATCTGCATTCGAAGTTGTTCCGTCAGCTGTATTTGTTGTTCAGTCATAGCTTGAAGTCGTTCGGTCATCACTTGTTCGCCAACAGTTGGGACTTCGTCTGTTTGAATTTGATGACCTTCATATTCTGGATTCGTAGGTAAACACCATCCGATAAAACCACAAACATTACAATAGTAGAATAACTTGTTCTTGTTTAGCTCGGTTTGTGATAATTTGATGGTGGCTTGTTTGTACATGTACGACAAATTCTGTTCACGTATGTCAACCAACCTGAGCTACTGCCACTAACACTTGAAGTTGACATCTGCAAAGAGGGACAAATAGCAATTAAAAATAGAAGATGAATGATCTTATATGTTCAAATGATCTTATAATTTAGCAATTAAAAATAATACATAAAGGGAGGAAATTTCTGTTTACCCATTGTTTACTTGGGCAATCCATAACTAAAAAACAGGGAGTGTGGGAAATTTCTGTTTACCCATTGTTTACTTGGGCAAATTTCTGTTTAACTAAAAAGTGACCATTGCCCACTAGATTCCATAAAGAAACCATATTCTGTTATTTGTGTGGGAATGTTGTTCATGGAATGCAAAAGTAAAAAACAGGGAGTGAGGAAAAAAGATGAAGTTCTATCTACATGATTCATGTATCATGATTACAAATGAATCCAGCTTAATCCAAAAATCGAATCCTGCTTGAGCTAAAACATTTTATGAAACTAACTAAATAGTCAAAGTACTTTATGCTAAATAAGATTAAAAATTCCAGTGGTGTGGGTTATGGTCTACCATTCAAGCAATATTACAGTATTTCACTGGTTTGGTGCTGCTTTGGAAGTATGCTGTGGAGTTGAGACTTAGGGATTGGAAGTTTTATGCTGTGGAGTTGAGACTTAGGGATTGGAAGTTTTATAAAAGCTTAATTCTATATGACTTAAGTAGGGAATCATATGTTAAGTTTCAGGGTTGGTGAACTTTGCCCTTACATTAATCTGTGTCTCAGGGTTGGTGAAAGATATGCAACTTCATTGTTTTAACATTATTTATGAACTACAATTTCAAAATTTCCCCTTCTTGCCTTAGTTACTTAGCACTATTTTAAAAAAATGCTAGTTCTTTTTTCCATACTTCATCATCTAGCCTTTTATGTGCTTGCTTCTGTTTCTCTGTCTTTGTTTCACATTGACACAATACCATTTTGGTGTTCCCCCTTTTTTTGAGACTTGCCAATATTTTCTGTGCCAAAATTACCCTAAGGAAGCTTATATATGGTTTAAATGATTTCTATGTTCATTTGTTAAAGGAGCAAATATGGAAAATGAGTCACCCGTAATTAACTCTGATGTCTCCCAAGTTTTAGCAACTTCTTTAGTTTTTGATTCCTCAGCCCTCTCTCAACTGCTTCGTTTTCTATTCCTCAGATTCAGTCTAACAATTAAGGTTTGGTTTCCTAAGATTTGTGTAACACACTGCCACATTTCGTTGGGAATTTCATCGAACACCTTTAAGGCAATGAAAGACTCCAACTGAAAAGGCCACAATTTGTAAATGAAAATGCCACAATTCCCAAATCAGAAAGGAAATTTCACAGGTAATACATACAAAATTCACAGATAATAAATTAAATTTAACAGATTAGAGGGGAGAGACATTGTCGAAGCAGATATATATATATATATACGCAGATACATATATACGCAGATATACATATATATACGCAGATATACACATATATATCATCGAATAGGAAATAGATATATACATATATATATACGCAGATATACATACAGTTCAAGTGAAGGGAAGGAGAGACAGAGAGATTCGCGAGTGAAGGGAGGGAACGAGCTGTCGGTGTCGGAATGAAGGGAAGGACTGGTCGCCGGCGTCGGAGTGGGAGTCAGGTGTCGGAGTGGGGGGTCAGTACCGGTTACCGTTGTTTGAGGGGGGAGGGTACCGTTGTTTGAGGGGGGAGGAAGAAAAATTTCAAATGACCCAGGAACCTGTTTGTTTGGTCTTACACCCAGTCACGTGACTTTCACGTGAGGTGCCACGTCACTGGGTGTCACTGGGGGTCGGGAAAAATTGGGGTGTATGAGGCATTTTTGCTAAAAAAATCATAAAAGCCAACTCATGATTGCTGGTTAAAAGTACACATGGCCCCGTTTGGTAGAATTGTGGGAAAGTGGTTATAACTTATAACCTAACAGCTTATAACTTATAACTATGAATATAAGCTGATTTTTAACTTATAAATTAAGCTTCTCCTCCCCCACTCAAAAAATAAGTTGATTTTTGACTTACAAAAAGTTATAAGCTGTATTATTAAGCTGAACTAAACATATCAAAATAACTTAAATTAAGCTAAAAGTTAAAATAAGCTGAAAATAAGCTATACCAAACAAGGCTAATGTGTCTAAAACTTACAAAATAAATAAAATAACATAATTATAAATAAATATAAATTATTTTATTTTATCCCTACCCAAGTTGAAAGCTTGTAATTAGTTTCAGTTCATAATAATTTGCTCAAAATATAAAAATGAACAAACTTCTACATAAATTGTGAACATGGTAACAAACATTAAAATTCAATTTAACAAATTATACAAACAGTGGAAGAAATTTATTTTTATCTTTAGAAAATCACCCCACACACAACCGACTATAATTCATAAAAATTGTTGGGAAAAAAAAAATTAAAAGTAGTTCTTAAAATGAAAACGCCAAATCTTTTATTTTTCATTATTTGGTTAAAAGTTTATGGCACTTGAGTTATAAATACTCGATGTGATTGCTTAAAAATTTATGGCATTTTGAGTCTTGTGTGAATTAAAAGTTATAAATATTTGATGTGATTGATAAGACACTGAGCAACAGAGTGACTATGAAATTAATTGATTATGTTTGAATGATGTGCACCACGAAGGGTGTTTTGAGAAGTTTATAAAAAATTAATTTTTTGTTTTTTAGTTAAAAAAGTTAGTTTTTTGCTTTTGTAGTAAAAAAAATAAATTTTTTGATAGTGATTTGGGTAAAAAAAACTAGTTTTTTTGACTAAAAAACTCAAAAGTTAACTTTTTGCTAACTTGCCAAAGCAAGCCGAAAATGAGTCCAACCCTCCAACCAAATCCTCTCCCAATCTCTCCAATCATTTTTCTTGTTAAGAGCCAAGATTTGGCCATGTCACTTGAAAGGTTGGACGGCTCAGATCAGATTAGTTTAAAAAAAATTTGAAATTCATTTCATTTTCTTAGCAGTAGAGGTTCCCTCTCATTCATTTTTTCCCTTCCTCTTTGAAGCTCTGGTAAACGACAATCGGCGACAATCCAAGTCGGTGGCGAACATCTACGATCTCTCTCTCTCCCTTTGTCATACTCCGCAGATTTCAGCCACCAATCTCTCCCTCTCTCTCACTCTGAAGATTTCTGAATTTGTAAGATAAGAGTTGCTCACATTTCATATATATATATATATATAATCTATAATGTGGTTATGCAAGATCATTTCTAAAACTGACACAGTTGTTATTAATTGGTTCCGAGTATTGAAGTATTAAATTGAAAGGAGAGAGACAGCTTGATTAAGTAATTATTATTTTGAAGGTTAAAAATGGGAAAGGAGTTTGCAATTTTGTTTTTTGTTTTGTTTTTCTCAATTAGTTTCTTGTGATGTGAATCTCAAATTTTTGTATTGCATCTGCTATTTTCATTGTTTAATAGGCAAAAATAAATAAATAAAAATATAAGTGAGTAAAACCAAGAAATTCACCAGAGTTTAAGAAGGAGATGAAAAGTGAATGGAAAGGAACTCTGTTTTGCTGTGTAATGAAATGAATTTCAATTTTTTTTAAAAAAAAGTAATTTGATCTGAGCCGTCCAACCTCTCCAAAGTGACATGGCCAAATCTTGGCCCTTAACAGGAGGAGTGGCTAGAGAGGTTGGCTGGTGTAATAACTTGACCCTCTCATATACTTAAATCTCTCATTAGATGTGTGATTATATGCGTGTTTATGTGTTTAACATGAAATTTTATGTTTTAATGTATGAATTATATGATTATGAAATCATACCTGTCGGTTATGAGAAAATTTGTTGAAATTACGACATTTGGACTGTAAATTGAAAGCTTTAGAAGTGCGATAAACTGAAATTGACTTTACAATTATGATGAGCATGATTTTTAGGACATTATATGAAATTTTGTAAAAATTCGATTTGTAACAAATTAATTGAATTATTTGGGCTCAATTTTTAATTAAACTTAATTTGCTTCATGACTTAAGTCTTAATAGATATAAGAGCCACTTATATGGGCATTAGATGATCTAGCCTCAACAAAAAAACACTAACATATCTCTTGGAAAGGTTCTAGAGAAAGAGAAAGAGAAAGGAGAGAGAGGAAGAAGAGATCTTGAGGATTGAAGCATTTGGAAGGGGGTTTAAAGAATAGAGTTCACGGTGAGTGTAAATCAATCAAAATAAATCTCTCTTCAGTTGATTATCACCAAGCTTAAAATGAAGTTTATACACTTATTTAAGTTAAGGTTTTGAAATAAAGAGTTCGCTTGAGGAGATATCCACGGCTCATTGTATTTGTTTGATTTGAGAGCATATCCTTATATTTTGAGCTTGTTTTGAGAAGCTTGAGAGGAAATATGTGTGTATGTTTGTGAGATCATGAAAAAGATGAAGAAATGAGTGAAATGTAGTAATTTGAGTTATAAATATGTAATTAAAATGAGTTATGAATTACTTGGGCTTAAGATTCATGTTTACTATGATTATATATTATGTTTTTGGAATAAAATTGCTTGAATTAGAGCCTTGAAATGCCTTTTGAAGGCTGAAACTGTTGAATTTTTTGGCTGCTTAAACAGAGTCTGGGACCACACGTGTAGGATGCACAGATGCACGTGCGGAAAACAGAGGAGGCAACTGGAGCATTCTGATAAATAAAAGCACGTGCGATGGGGGCTTTCGTACGTGCGACTAGTGGGGAAAATTTCTATCAGTTTCTTTTACTGTGTTTAACCCTTTGAATCTGTTCATATGCACATTTGATCCTTTGAAATACCTAACAATGAATGGGAAGTAACGAAATGAAAGAAAGAATGAGAATGGAGGAAGCAAAAATAAAGAAAATAATGCATTACTTATCAATTTGTGGTGTGATGTGTAGGTCACTTGCCGGAAGAAATCATCGTACGATTGGATCAACTGTGAGTAATAGTAATGTATTGATATGTTATGCTTTGAGATGTTGTGTTTATCTGTTAAAGTATCCCACGGGTTCACAATGGTATATGTGTCACGACCCATCCCGATGACCAAGTCTGGATCGCGACTAGCTAATCCTAAAATCCCACAGAGTGATTCTAAGTAATTAATTTAAATAATGCAGCAAAATGAAATAAAGAAGGTAGATTAATATCCAAAGCATACATAGAAATTATTATTTATTTTACGATGTAACATCAGTCAGATAATGATTACAAGGAAAACAAACATGATATCCCTAACAAATTTGAGGTTCTGATTCACAGGGTAAAACCATCATTCTTAAAATTTCTTCACCTTAAAGGGGGTTTTAACAGCTATAAGCACATGGCAGAGTGAGAAATATTATACTGAGAACATGATGGTATAAAATCACCATGGATAATTATTTAGGCTAAAGATGAATAGTTTGATCCAAATAAATTATTTTTAATAACAGATATATAACACGAAACTATATAACAAAATAATTATAACCACGGTACAGAACAGAACAGAGGGTCAATGGATCCATGACAAACAGAGGGTCACGAAGTGGCTAATCAGAGGGCCAAAGGTTATTTAAGTCCCCTAAGGAATGGGACTGTCAATGGGTCACTAAAGTGACAATTCAGAGGGCTAATGATTATTTAAGTCCCCAAGGCATGGGACCTTCGTGGTGGTACTTATTCAAAACAAATGTTTATAAAATCATTGTCAAATATTTTCTAAAATTTAAACAAACATATCCATGAGTTTCAATTTAAACAAATGGAGTTCAGAAAAATAATCTATGTAATTAAAACATTAACATAACTATAAAACATAATTTATATAAAAGAAATTGTGATAACTCAAAACATTCGTAAAATATATTATAGTAACTCAAGGTATAATATCACTCACCTAATTAGTAATTCCTAATTGGGCTCCCCTCCTCTGCGAGCTAACTCTCTCACCCGATCACCTTTGATGGTTGTTTTGTTTTGTTTTTTGTTTTTTTCTCTTGATCTCCTCTTCACATCAATTCTCCTATTTATACTAAGCATCAAACTTGCTCAGCAAGTTCATAGGGGACACGTTGCCTAAGCTAGGTAATTGATGCTCTAGAAGGCATGAACTTATCCATTTGTGTCACAACCCTCACCTCTGATTACTGCTAAACTGTGACTGAACATGATAAGTAACTGATTAAGATGAAATCCTAAACTGATTGCATGAGTTATGTTGCTTGATTGTATTTGTCACGCCTCACACTCGCCCCTAAAAGTTCGGGCATGACCTATGCAGAAACGGATACTTAACCTGATATATATAATATATGGGGCATGAACAGAAGCATTTAATATTACAAAGTAACTTAAAATAACATCCATTGAGCTAAAACTAACATGCTAGGATCACATACGTAAGAGCCATTTATCTAAATACATACCCATACACATAATGGTGCGTATAACCGAACATTGGTAAAGAAATGAGTCAAATACATACACTTTCACCTTAGGTAAATAATTAAAGTGCAAGCTAAAATTTTAACAAAACTTCACGTAAATGCATGGGCTCAGTCTGGGAGGCTGGGCATATTGGGGTTGACAATTGAAGGGTGAGCATCAAGGGTTAAGACGGACTCCCAAAGTGCTTACCTACAGAATAGACATAACACAAAGTGAGCGAAGCTCAGTGAATAATAGTACATAACAATTCAATATTCAACTTGAATTATATATATTTCAATGCATACATAAATATAGAGGGCATAAGGTTAATTGATTCTGTATTCATTTCATAACGGCTTTAGGCCCAGTCCTGAAACATAATGACTTGAAACATAACATCTTGAAACATAATGGCTTTAAGCCCTTGAACAGAGTGGCGATAGCCCTTAAACATATTAGCAGTAAACTTTTAAGCATGTTAGCATATAGCCCTTGTACATATGGCATGAAGCCCTTGAACATATGGCATAAAGCCCTTGAACATATTTGTATGAATTCAAGAGGTGTCTCACACGGATTCTAGAGGTGACTCACATCGTAGCACTTAGTTCCGTGTAGCACTTTGTTTCATTTCATAATAACTTATACGAAATAGCCATAGGCCTGATAACTTGCACATAACGGCTTTCAGCCTTATAACTTTCACATATGTATGGACTCAAGAGGTGGCTCGTACGGATTCTAGAGGTAACTCGCATTGCAGCACTTAGTTCCATACAGCACTTTGCTCCATACCAGAAATACAGAATGGCCTTTGCCTAATAGATCATACAGAATGGCCATAGGCCCATATTGGCTTTAAGCCTAGTTCATATATGTATGGACTCAAGAGGTGTCTCACATGGACTCTAGAGGTGGCTCACAATAGCACTTAGTTCCAAGTAGTACTTTGTTCCATACCAGTAATTAATAGGTCTTACAGATCAAACCATACATACCATGTCATACCATAAACGGAAACAAATTCAGACATATGCATTATACTTGAATCATAAACAGAAATCAGAATTCATACTTGATTATACTTGGCACTTCGATAGCGTTATCAAATCATATATAAAACATCTTGTTAGTTCCATAAAGGAATCCCCCGATATTAAGAACTTATAACATACGTGAACTTGTAACATACTTAAACTTGTACATACTTGAACTTGTAACATATGTAAACTTGTAACATACGTAACTTGTAACATCCTTGAACCACGGATTATTTACCCCCGGGTAAGGGCGTTGTGTGCTACGGATGTCATGAGCACTTTACATATATGGACAACTGGTCATTAAGTCAAAACGTAACATATCAGAACATAGAGCATTTCTTGTTACATCATGTCATTACAGTACATTTAACAAAGACATAACAGTTTACATCATAATGTGAGTCACATGACAAGGTCATTGATATTTAATTCTGTCTTCAGGTTGAGTCATCCGTAAGTCAATCCGTTGTTTATCATAATGCTAGCAGGTATTAACTATATAAAACAATCCGTGGTCTTAACTAATTATTCATTAAGAAATGGCGTAGTTCACTTGATCTATTAATAGCATATAGAAGCATACACCTTTGTTTGATTGTTCATATATGTTAACATAGTTGACTTGTACTTAACAGAGTACTAATGGTAGCCGTTACATCATTCACATGAGTTAACATAGTTAACTTAAGTTGAACGGACATGCCCGATAATCATTAACGAAAGGTAAGCACATTTTCCAGATTGAATGAAATCAGAGATACGTGAATACCATGGTTCCATAGTGCTTATACGTTCCATTTGTTCGTCATAAATCACTATAGCTATCTTGCAAATACAGAATGTTAGTATTCATTGCAAATAGTAAACAGAACATACTGCTTAATAATGCTTTAGATTTTTCAATCCGCATTTTGTTAACATATTTACTTGCAAGGAACGAAATATAACAATGAGAATCGTTAACGATAATTAAACGTAAACCACAGTACTACTATTCACAGTGTTCAGATGCTTGGTGTCCACCCCCGTGCACCCATATACAATTCACGTAATTCAAACACAATTCATCATAGTACAACACCATTCAATTTTCAATATTATTCATCACAAATAATCCAAAAAAGTCAACAAACTTTGTTCTTCACACCATTTGCAATTCATAATTCAAATAAATCCTTGAATCCCATTTCAATACTCCAAAATCGAGTTCATATCATCCATATCATTAATAGATTATTTTCCATTTTTCCTTTACATTATAGCATGAAATATTACAACGTGCATAAAAGTTCATTCGCAAATTTTAAACATAATTTTCAAACATTTCAAATTCCAATAAACTTGTACATATATATTCAATATCTCAATTTCATTATTCTACTTTCAATTTGGGCTAAATCATTGGTTATCATCATTAATCAATCTAGGGTTTCAAGAAAATATTGAAATTTCAAGAAAAAATCAAACTTATTAACCCATTACTTTTATTCCAATTTTCCCATTGATTAACACCTAGGATTCATAATCCACCATTTTAAACCCATCAATTTAATCCCAAGATCCCATACCTCAAGAATCAAGCAAAGGAGCAAGCTTTGGTGAGATTCCTCCACAATTTCGGAATTCCAATCGGTTGAAAATGTTGATCTGATGCCTTCTTCACTCTTTGGTGGATGATCTTGATCAAAACTAAGGGAAATAGAAGGTATTAGAGATCAAGGACCTAGGGTTTTTCGTTCCTAGGACAAAGGAAAGAAGAGGGGAAAAGAAAATGTAAGAAATGATCTAAAAATCCAGTTCTTAAGCTGCTGTACCCGCGAAACCCGCTCGAGCGTACCTACTTTCAGCACAGATTTCGAAACTTCAAACAGGTGTAACTCTCCCATCCAGACTTCGTTTTAGGTCTTTCTTGTGGTCAAATTGAAGCCCCGGAGATAAGCTTTCCAATGGTTCTAACCTCAAATCCAAATTCAAAGTGTGGAAAAAGAAAAGGATAAAAGTGTGACGGTTGATCGTAGACGAATTATTCGAATTAAAGTTTTTGGTCCAATCTTACTTTACACCTCAAGTAACACCCCAAGCAACACCCCAAAATAAAATGAGGATGATCTAAACATACCAATAAAAATGTCAAAAACGAACCCACGTGCCTCAGAAATTCAAACTCAACCTGGAGACCCATTCGAGCGCCCAACCTTGCGCTTGAGTGCATGGACCAACAAAGCCTCCCGCTCGAGCGACCACTTCTACGCTCGAGCGGAAATTTGCAACTCTAGAATCTCAAGCCGTCTGCAAAATTGTTGGGAACCCCCAAAAGTCCGCTCGAGCGCCAACTCCCC
The DNA here is from genome assembly GCA_030407325.1 of Camellia japonica. Lineage (NCBI taxonomy): Eukaryota > Viridiplantae > Streptophyta > Magnoliopsida > Ericales > Theaceae > Camellia > Camellia japonica. Next base: position 21,648,403 of record JAPPVO010000017.1, on the reverse strand, counting down.
CGCTCGAACGGAGGGAAAAATTCCAGATCGTTACCAGTCAACTTCAGATTATCAGCTCTTAAGGCTTTAATCTTAATCCAAACAATTTAATTGTGACAGATATGTCTCCTTCTTCAACAGATATGAATCCAGTCATAAGGTTCACTTAATTAAACTTAATTCCACGTGACATTTCACAGAAGCATATAATCCGCATAATGAGGGACTAAAAAAAATTATACCGGAACAATGTCAAGGGTTGGGTATTACGTATTTTTATCTGTTTATCAAATTGATTGATCTGTTCATTGTTTTAAGTTTGAACTGCAAATTGAGAGGCCTTATCGGCGGCCGAATCTGAATTGACTGGTATTTTATGCTAATTAGGATTTATGTGATTTTATGGTAGATTTAATTGAAATGTGTTGGTATGATTAAATTAGATTAAGTAAAGTTAAAATACATTAACTTGAGTATTTGCATTTAGGCATTGGGGATTATGCTTAGGCCACTATTCTCTCACCCTTTACATTGTTTAGCATCATTTCTTCATTCATATTTTGAGCCAAACCGGAGAGAGGGAGCAAGAGAAAGGAAGAAATGGTTTCATCAGAATTTGGCTTAGAGAATTAGAAGAATTGTAGGGAATTGGCAAATTGAGCTAACAAACTTGAGATTCTAGACCTAAGGTAAGAGTTTCATCCTTTCAATTATGAATTTAAGTTGTACCTCCTGTATGGTTCAGGGAACATTGGAGAATTAGAGTCTCCAATTATGGCTTTAAATGTTGTATTGAGTAGCTATGGTTGCATGATATTCAAATCATAGTGCTTTGAAGTTGTTTTTTCACGAAATCCTTACATGCATATCCATATTTTGAATGTAGTCCATGAATTCACCATGTTCTCTGAGCTAAAACTTCATTTGGTCATGTTTTAAAAACATTAGAGTTCATGGGAACTCATGATGTGTGATTTTTGCATTGTATTCATGTTCTTGATTTTGAGTTGGAATTTGTGTTCAATTGCCTCACCCTGGGCTTTTGATTTTACAATTGATCTTCAAAACATGTTATATTATGGGTTTAAAGTGTTTTTTTCTAGAAAATTAGCCCAAAAGATCGAGTTTGAGGCTTTAAATGCTGAGTTTTGTGCTTGGGGATGAATCTGGAAATTTTAGATTTTGGACCCACGTCGAGCGTAGGACTTCACGCTCGAGCGTACCCTCTGAGTCGTGCACTTCCGCTCGAGCGAGGACAGTCGCGCTCGAGCTTGAAATGCATATGCCCAGAAGTTCATGTGTTTTACAGTCCGCTCGAGCGAGGACCTGAGTCTCACGCTTGAGCGGAGGTCAAGCGTCCATCGAGCGTGAATTGTATGTATCCAGTACTTTTCATGAAGTTTGCAGTCCGCTCGAGCGAAGGAAGTCACGCTTGAGTGGAGATCCTTTGTCTGCATGTCCGCTCGAGCGTAGAAAGCCACGCTCGAGCGAGACCCCTGTTTTCTGAAAATTCTAAAAAATGTTTTTAAAGTGCATCTTTGCATCCTCATTTCATTCTAGGCATTCTTAGGCCTAGTTTAAGGCATCTTAATGAGGTTATCGATGTAAATCACACCGAGTCAAGATAGGGACTAAGTTGTTGATTCCCAAGTGTGAAACTTAGTGTGTATTCGTTCTGTAACTGTGTAGGGTTGGCATCCGAGGACGCTCATTAGCTGCTTATAGCCCAGTGCTCTATGAGTAACAATGTTGTAAAGATATGTTCAATTATGAATATTTTCTGAATGATCAACTATTCTGTTTACTGAAACGTTATTGTTTAATGAATGAATGTTTGTCCTATTATAAACTGTATTCGTGGCATCCATAGCAAAACTGTTACTGTACTGTTACTGCTACTGTCACAGAGATCTCTGTCGGTTCCCATGTTTGGAACCACTACTGTATACTATTATGATGGCCATCAACTGACTGTTCGGTCTGTTAAGACCTACTGTACTGTTTTGCTATGGGATGCACCACATATGACTGCTATGGTTTCTAAGTGATTGTTATGACTGTTTATTTACTAAGAGGACATTCATTCTTAACCTCTTTACACAACTGTTATTCACTGGGTTTTAGCTCACTGTTTATATTTATATGTAGGTGTCCAGACATCGGACCAGAGCTAGGAGCGTCGGATTAACTCCCTTTTTGTCAAGCCAACCATTGTGCCTCACCTTGAGGTTCAAAGTCTGACCGAGCTAAGGCTGTTTTAGGGTGTCTCAGTTTCACCTTCCGTCTCTGTTTTGTAATACTGTTTAAGACTTGTACTGTACTGTGCTAATTAGGGATTTGGTCCCTAACCTGAATGTTGTACATATGGTATATATATGTTTTGCTTATGAATGTGAATATGTTATAGAAAAGTCTTTTGCATACAGACTGTCACAACTCATTGGACATCCTTTATTACTGTTTTGGCTTCCGCTAGCCCCTGTACTCTGTATTACTGTCTTTACTGTTAAGCATGCCTTTGGTAATCACCTATTACTGGCCGGTTGCGATGCTAAACCCATAAGGGCGGGTTTGGGTCGTGACAATTTGGGATAAGTTTGAATAGTTTTATTTATTTATTTATCTTTGGGTTCAAATTCTAACATAATTAAACCATTAGATTACATTTTAGCACATGTCATTTAAATTTTTCCTAGTATTTTATTTATATATATTATTATTATTATTATTATTATTATTTTTATTATTATTATTATTTTTATTAATTAAACAATTAGGGTGTCATATTTCTCTTATCCTAAATGGAAGCTTGTCCTCAAACTTGACGTACCTTGGTTTTAAAAAGGTGTGGGTATTTGGCTCGCATTTGGTTTTTAGTTTCCCACGTAGCTTCTTCGACATGATGATTTCGCCATAAAACTTTGACAAGAGGTATAGTCTTGTTTCGGAGAATTTGGTCCAGATGATCGAGGATCTGTACAGGTTGTTCTTTATAAGAGAGATTTTCTTGAACTTCGAGGCTCTCATAATTAACAACATGTTCTGGATCTCGAAGATATCGTTGAAGCATCGAAACATGGAACACATTGTGAACATTGGACAATTCTGGTGGAAGAGCAAGATGGTATGCTACAGGGCCGACTCTCTCTAGTATTTCAAATGATCCGACGTAACGCGAATTGAACTTTTCTCGTTTTCCAAACCGGATGACTCCTCTTGTTGGTGAGACTTTTAAGAAAACGTGCTCTCCTACCTGAAATTCCAAATTCCGTTTCCGTGTATCCGCAGCTTTTCTGGCGACTTTGAGCTGTGCGAATTTCGCTGTTGGATGAGTTGAATCTTATCACTTGTTATTTGCACGATTTCGGGGCCTAATAGTTTCCTATTTCCGACTTCTACCCAACATAAGGGTGACCGACATCTCCTTCCATACAATGCTTCATATGGTGCCACACCGATGCTTGTGTGGTAGCCGTTGTTATAGGCGAATTCCATTAAAGGTAGGTGTTCATCCCAATTACCCTTGAGGTCCAACACGCACATCCGTAGCATGTCCTCCAAAGTCTGAATTGTTCTTTCGGATTGCCCATCAGTTTGCGGGTGATAGGCAATGTTAAACTTCAGTGTTGTTCCCAAAGCTTCTTGCAATCTGTTCCAGAAATGAGTTTCGAAGCGGGGGTCTCGGTCAGACACGATTGACACTGGGGTACCATGCAATCAAATGATTTCTTTGATGTATAAAGTGGCGAACTTAGTAAGGGAGTACGTGATTCTGATTGGTAGGAAATGCCCTAACTTCGTTAATCGGTCTACTAAAACCCATATCGTATCATTCTTTGAAACTGACTGTGGTAGCCCGACCACGAAATCCATAGTAATGTGCTCCCATTTCCATTCAGGAATAGGGAGTGGTTGTAGTAACCTTGCAGGTCTCTGATGTTCCGCTTTAACACGTTGACATTGTAAGCATTTGGAGACATGGTCTGCTATGTCTTTTTTCATACCTGTCCACCAATAGTGTTCTCTCAGATTGTGATACATCTTGGTGTTACCAGGGTGAACTACAAATCTCGAGCTATGAGCTTCCACCAATATCTTCTTCTTGAGCTCTGGTACACCAGGTATGCAAATTCGATTACGAAATCTTAGCATCCCGTTGCTTATAGTGAAGTTAGGATCAGGAGTAGTTTTCTGCTCTTCGTACTTTTTCTTCAAAAGTTTATCTTCACACTGATATGCTTTAATTTCTTCAATCAATGTGGGTTTCATAATTACATTGGCGAGCAGTCCATTGGTTTTGCAAGGGACGAGAATACATGCCAGACTTCTGGTAGTCTTTCGACTTAATGCGTCTGTTACCACGTTAGCTTTGCCCAGATGGTGATGGATCTCTACATTATAGTCCTTCATAAATTCCAGCCATCGACGTTGCTGTATATTCAGTTCTTTCTACGTAAATAGATATTTAAGACTCTTGTGATTTGTGTAAATCTCGCAGGTTGCACCGTAGAGATAATGACGCCAGATTTTGAGGGCAAAGATTACTACAGCCAATTCTAGATCGTGAGTTGGGTAGTTCTGATCGTGAGTCTTCAGTTGTCGTGAGGCATATGCAATGACTTTCCCATTTTGCATAAGAACACAACCTAAACCATTGTATGAGGCGTCGCTATAAATTACAAACCCATCAGTTCCTGTGGAGAGTGCTAGTATAGGAGCTGTCACAAGCCTATTTTTCAACTCCTAGAAGCAACGTTTCTGCTTGTCAATCCATTCAAAGGGTGTGTTTTCCTGAGTTAGCTGGTCAAGGGTGATGCTATCTTCGAAAAATCTGAACGAAGCATCGGTAATGCTGGCTACCCAAGAAGTTTCGAATTTTGACACGTTAGTAGGTCGTGGCCAATCCAGATTGCTGTAACTTTTTTGGGGATCAACGAGATGCCATCTTTGTTGATGACAGTGGCCGGGAAGTGTACACTAGTGATCTAAAATTCGCATTTCTTCAACTTGGCATAAAGTTTGTAATCAGTATTTTGCAGCACGGTTCGTAAGTGTCGCTCATTGATCCCTGGTGACTTGGAGTATACGAGAATGTCGCCAATGAAGACGATGACGAACTCATCAAGATATGGTTTGAACACTTGGTTCATGAGGTCCATGAAGGCCGCTGAAGCATTTGTGACGCCAAAATGGCATGACAAGAAACTCAGAGTGTCCGTAACGTGTTCTGAAGGCCGTCTTCTCAATGCTTTCCATTTTGACTTTAGTTGATGATAGCCGGAACGCAAGTCGATTTGGAGATACTTGGGCGGCTTTAAGTTGATCAAACAAGTCGTCGATTCTTGGCAAAGGGTATCGATTCTTGATGGTTTGTTCAGCTCCCAGTAATCGATGCATACCTTATCGTGCATCATTTTTCTTTACGACAGTACTGGAGCTCCCCATGTAAGGTATTGATTGAATGAAACCTTGTCCAGGAGTTCCTAGAGTTGGATTTTTAGTTCCTTCAATTCGTCAATGACATACGGTAAGGAGTTTTGAAGATTGGTTGTGCATTGGGTTGAGTGTCGATGGTGAACTCGATTTCTCGATCAACTAAGGTACCAGGTAAGTCTTTAGGGAAAACATCAGGAAATTCTCGAACGACCGGTATTGAATCAAGTGTTGGGTCTATTTGTTGAGTGTCGACCACATAACAAATACAACCACCACAACCTTTTCTCAAAAGCCGTTGGGCTATAACAGAGGATATCAAATACGGAGGGATAGAAACTCCAGTTCTTTCGAAAACCAGCTCGCGTTGATCGGGTAACCGAAGAAAGATCTTTTCGGTCGTACAGTCGATAGAGGCATGGTTGGCAGCAAGCCAATCCATCCCTAAGATTATGTCGATAGGGTTGTCGCAACAATTAATAGATATTGTGGGTGTAGTGAAAGGGAAGCAGAGAGTGAAAATAAAGAAAATAATGAGAGTATATTAGGAATTATGAGAATGGTAAAAGGATTAAATATAAATATTAAATTTGTAAACGTAAGTAATAAAAAGTATCTGTAAAAATTTAATTTGTGACGTAGATATAAACTCGCCAATTTTTTTCAATTCGTTCATATATAGTTAAATCAAGCACCTAACACACGTATTTATATGTTTGAGACAGTCTATTAATTTTACACTTTATTTCAAATTTAAAAAATATTTAGATATATTAAAATATTAAGATGGTTACAAATGCTTATATATTTTTCATAAAAAAGATAAATTGTACTAATCTCCCTAAAGTTTTAAATAAAATATAACAAGTTTTACATTTGTTTATATAAATACACAAAATTCAAATTAATACAAACAACAGAACACACAAATATAAATAATGTAAAGTGTATGAAAACATAATTTTTTATTTATAAAACTAACGAATTACTAATAAAAATATATAAATATATAAGTGTTATGTGAAATAAATATTTTAAATATTAAAATAATTATACTAAATTTATACAGTTTACCTAAATTTATAAGATATATACATATGTTAGGGAGGTTATGGGTTTTTAGACTAAACTTGGGGTAAAATGGAATTAATTGAAATTTAAATATTTAAATATAGGTGATAAGTTATAAGACTATAGTCGGTCATATTCGCATGACTAAAACAAGAAAAGGCTTCTTGTTTATGTTTTTTCATGTTCATTCCAACAACAATGGCTTGAAAAGACAACCCAATCAAACCCTAGACTCGCCCTAACTCTCCTCTCTTGTCCTCGCAGATTATCTTTTCTCTCCGAATTATCCTTCAATTCACCGATTCTCTGCGCGACGAGACCTTTGCAGATCAGATTTCGTAACAGGTAGTCATAATTTTAGATTTCGAGGTCAATTTATTTGCTTTTGTTTTTGTTTTGTTTTGTTTGTTTGTTTGTTTTGTTTTTTTTTTTTTTTTTTTAGTTTTGTTTCAAAATCGATGTTTACGTAGTGGGTTAATATGGGTTCTATATATAATTTGGAGTTTCAAGGTTTTTGGATTTATTTCTTGGTTATATGAGAATTTTGAGCGACATGTTGGTTTTCGTTGTCTTGATTTCCTCTTGAACCCCTTTTTATCCCCTTTTTGCTTTCTCTCAGTTTTTTTCTTTGTCTTTTTTTTGGTTGAAGGTCAATTTAATAGAGGTGGTTTTGAATTTTTTTAGTTTCAGGTGTGTATATGGGGGTGGCTAATAGTTGGGTGTTCTTTTATGGGGAAATTGCAAATCAGTGGTAAGACCAAAAATAAATTGCAAATCATGGAAAAGTTTGCAATTTGTTTTGAAAACTTACACTGAATTGCAATTTCCCCTTCATTTATCTGTGCATAGGCTTGTTTGGAAATTTTCTTTTTTAATGGGTTTTTGGTTTTTTACGATTATGAAAAGATGTGTAAAAAGTAGAGAATGATTTGACAATTTGTTATTGCTTTTGGGCTAAAACTATCCTTTCCAAACCAGTGTTCTGATTGCAATTAAGCAATCTAGCTCCCAAAAACCCGTGTGCCACTGTTTGTATAATTTTATCTGCATATGTTTCCATTATATTTTATTTGTGTTTTATAGAAATTATATGCGGAGTCATAACCGCATGGCCTATCTCTAAACACGGACAGTATCATCGCTTCATGGTAGACTCTGTAACTGTCAGTACATTTTCTTCTAGGTCAAATAATAAAAACTAGTAATCTCCATAATACCGAGGTTTTGATACTTTGTTGTTATTTTATGTGGAATAGATGCACTGGAATTATTTATGGTGATCTTCATGGTTGTATCAACTATTGAACAAATCTTGAGAGGATGTTGCAATTAGAGAAGGAAAGAAATAGCATTTTCAATTATTTTGAAAATGTGTAGGTGCATATGATGGTATTTGGACATTTTAAATTTTGAAGTTCCTTTTTTAACTTAAGTTACACTGACCTCTCTTGAAATTTGTGCATAATATAGATTCATCCCACATTATGGAAACTACACAGATCACCCTTTTTAGTGTTTGTTTTTTAACAACTCTAACGGGAAAAGTAAAATTAACAATCATTAACCACATATTGAAACACAAATTACCTAATTATCCTCACCTTACCTCACCTTGAAACCCATGACAACTGTCCTCTATGTTTCTGTCACCGGCAACTCTTCTCACCCTCCGACCTTCCACTCCCACCATCATCACTCTATGCCACACCCCACAACCCCCCACCCTCCACCCTCCACCATCCACCCCCCACCCTCCACCATCCACCCCCCACCATCACCCACTTCCATCGTGACCACCATCAGCGTGAAAATGACCTCCACTGCTTATGACTCAATCCTCCAACACCATTTTATCACTTTCCTCAAGTTTGATTGGAGTTTCTCGAAGTAGAGGTATTGCTTATGAGAGGGAGGTTGTGTCTCTAAATTTGTGAAGTAACCGTGTCGGATACTTGACACTCGGGTAAGGTCATAGGATATGTGTTTGATATGCGTAGTTGGAGATTTATCAAAAAAATATTATAAGTAGTCTACTTTACTACAACTACGCATGAGATACACGTAAATGCCATATTTTAGCTTGTAACGCCATTTTACTCTTAAAAAACAAAACAAGTATTTAAGAAATATGAAATATAGCTTTGTCTCAATGTCTTTGACAAGAGAATTAGATGAATTTGACACTTGAATTTGACATGAGTATTTAAGAAACAAAATAAGTATTTAAGAAATAGGAAATATAGCTATTTCAGCAATACTATTCTTTTTTAAGACTCAGATCTTATAGATATGTTTGTGTTTGTATGCGCCTTTTGAATTTGTTTAAAATTTTTTGTTCTGATTGAATTGTTATTCTGCAGGCAGTTTCCTTTAGTTTAAATGTCGTGTGTTGCTATTGAAGTTACATCTTTTGGAGCTGAATTTAGTGAAAGTTGTTTGATGGATAATGACTATTCCGATGGATAATACTTCAGATCTTTCATCAAGGGATCGCGTTCAACGTCTTTATAGCAATGTATGCCTTGCTTTTTCCCATATTTTATTTATTTATTTATTTTTTAAATTATTATGGGACAGAACAATAGTACAAGTAGAGTGTATGCCCTTTGTGCATATACCTGTAAAGGGTATAGCATCTAGTCATATTTCATGCACAAAGGGTAAAAGTAATGTGCATGTGCATCATTTTGGGAAAACACAGATGAAAGGATGTGGGCATTAAGCATTATGCCGAGTGATCATGTCAAAGAACTTTCAGTATCGTTGTCTTCTTATATTTGTTATTATTTTATTTGTATTGATAGTGACCAAGTTGTTTGATGTTTGTCTATTTCTCATTTTAGAATGTTGAGTTGGAGAATAGGCGCCGGAAAGCAGCACAAGCCAGAATTCCCTCAGATCCCAATGCATGGCAACAGATGCGAGAGAACTATGAAGCTATTCTCCTTGAAGATCATGCTTTCTCTGAACAGCATGAAATAGATATGCTATATGGCAGTTGCATTACAGGAGAATTGAGGAGTTACGTGCGCACCTTAGTGTTGCTCTTGCGTCAACAGGATCGACCACTCCTCAGAATGGGAAAGGTACCACACGACTTGGACCTGAGCGACTCACAAAAATTCGTTCTCAGTTTAAGACCTTCCTTTCGGAAGCAACGGGTTTTTATCACGATTTGATGGTTAAAATTAGAGCTAAATATGGGTCTACCACTGGGTTATTCTCCTATGATCAAGAAAATGAGATTTTGTCTAAAGATGTAAATATATCTGCTGAAGCGAAGAAAGGTTTGGTCTCCTGCCACCGTTGTTTGATTTACCTTGGGGATCTTGCTCGTTACAAAGGGTTATATGGGGAGGGTGAGTCCAAAATGCAAGATCTTGCAGCAGCGTCAAGTTACTATATGCAAGCTGCTTCACTTTGGCCTTCAAGTGGCAACCCTCATCATCAGGTGATCCCTTTTGATCCATTGTTACATAGCTTTCTTATATTTGATGTCTGTGCTATGTTCTGGTGTGGCTTATTCTTTTCTTTATATGGTTGTCTTGTGGTGATGAATCTATGTCATTAAACTCATTGTTTACTTTTTTTCAGCTTGCAATACTGGCTTCTTATTCAGGGGATGAACTGGTGACAATTTACCGATATTTCCGAAGTCTGGCAGTTGATAACCCTTTTACCACTGCAAGGGATAATTTGATTATTGCATTTGAGAAGGTAAGAACTATTAAGATGATAGAAATGTATGCCATGGCCTCGTTTGGTTTGTGTTTTGAGATATTATTTCAAAAATAATTTTATGAGGAGAGTTTAGAAAATTTGAAAATTTGTTTGGTTGTATATTTTGAAAATAGTTTTGGAGTTTGGGATGATTTGATATTTTTTTTGTAGTTGAATAGTTGGGTGTGAGAGAAAGTGGCTTGGGGCGAGGCGCGCCCCTGATTGATTGATGTGTCGTAGAGCGAAGGTTTTGAATTCAAAAAAATTCCATTCCCCCCTGTTTTTGGAATTTTTTCTCCCCATGTTTTGAGAGCCCCACCTGCCCCATATTTCTTCAGCATCTATTCCAGTTTTATTTTTTATTATCAGGTTAAGAATCATGAAGTTTATTTAATGACTGTACTAAGGTCTTGAAAAAAAGGAGATGCTTAAGAAGTTTGGGTCATAGATTAAGTGCGTATTGACCTTTGATTTTTTGACTTGTTGGTATGGGCTTATCTTTTCCATGAGACCATATGGATAGGTTTATAGGCTTAGCTGAAAAGTGTCTGGTAGGTTCCGTTTGATTAGAAAGTAATAAATGATGAAAGGTGAAAATGGTAGAAAGTGAAGTTGAAATAAAAGAAAAAAAAAATGCCCAATTAGTACACATTAATTTGTTTTTGGGAGGGAAAAATAGGAATTCAAATTATAAGTAACTATTTTGATAACAAATTTAAACTTTCTTGTATTTTCATGTATTTTTTGCAAGAAACTAGAAGCTTAGTTACCATGCTATTATGAGTTGTACAATAAAATTAACTTTCTTGTAACTTCAATCACTTTCATGCTAAACAAACTTAGAAAAAATTTATTTTTTTCCGTTTCCTTCACTTTCTACCATTTTCATCTTAACCAAACTGAGCCTTAGGTACAGACTAAAGATTTGGATTCAAAGACTCAGCTTTTTCCTGCAAGTATAGTTGATGTTGCTTTGCCTGGCAACTAATGAAACATGAATAGTTTGGTTTCTGTTGTGAAGTCTCTGTATAAAATCTGTAAGAAATGTTAATTATCGTCCTACCTATACTTTCTTTTTGGCAGAACCGTCAGAGTTATTCCCAGCTGCTTGGGGATGCCAAAGCTTCTGTCAAGAAAACCCCCGTGCGGATGACTGGAAAAAGGAGACAAAAAGGTGAAACAAGGGTTCCAAAAGATAATAGAGTAGAAGCTAGTTTTGTGAAGGAAAGATCATCTAGTATACATGAAACTCTTAAAGCCTTCAACATTCATTTTGTTCGACTGAATGGCATACTTTTCACACGGACAAGGTATGTCTTCTGACCAATGGGATAAGTTTACATATAACACTAGCCTAAGAAGCAGACACATCTAAGAAGGTGGCGTATCGTGCCACACATACCTCGTTGAACACATCCCAATACCTATCAGACATGTTGTCCAAACATGTCAACTATTTTTAAAAAATTTCGAGACTTGGACGTGCTTCATATAGTTCAGGAACACATGTCTATTGCGTAGACACATATTAAACATATTGTAAGTTTGAATAAAACAAATTGAAATCCAATGATAAAAAAGAAACTACATAAATTTATACTAAGTTCTCTTTCTTCAGAATTTTACTCTTTGAATTAAATATTTATATATATGACATATATTCATTGCTTATCCTTAAATAGGCATATAGACAATTATATATTTTTTAATTGTGTCCCCCATGTGTCGTGTCCATTTTTTTGAGTCCATGTTTGTGTCTGTGCTTCTTAGGCACTAGCAGTCCAGTCCAATTATGAAGTAACACTTTATCATCTTTTACCAGCTTGGAGACATTTGGTGAAGTTTTCTCTATGGCTAAAAGAGATTTCCTGGAGCTTCTTTCTTCTGGGCCAGATGAGGAGTACAGTTTTGGTTCAGATGTTGCCGAGTGTAGACTTGTGATTATTAGATTGATAGCCATTCTCATATTCACTGTTCACAATGTGAACAGAGAAACTGAAAATCAGTCTTATGCTGAAATTTTACAACGTTCAGTTATGCTCCAGAATGCATTTACTGCTGTTTTCAAGTTCATGGGACACATTCTTGAGAGATGCATCCAGTTGAATGATCCTTCAACGAGCTATCTGTTGCCTGGCATCATGATTTTTGTGGAATGGTTAGCATGTCGGCAAGAGATTGCAGTTGGCTCTGAAGTGGAGGAGAAACTAGCTAGTGCTAGATCCTTTTTTTGGAACCACTGTGTTTCCTTTATGAACAAGCTCTTGTCAAGTGGATTCTCGTCAATTAATGAGAATGAAGATGAAACATGTTTTTTCAATATGAGCAGGTATGATGAAGGTGAAACTGCCAATCGGCTTGCATTGTTTGAAGACTTTGAATTAAGAGGATTTCTGCCTCTTCTTCCTGCACAACTAATCCTTGATTTTTCAAGGAAGCATTCATTTGAAAGTGATGGTGGCAGTAAGGGGAAGAAAACTCGTGTTCAGAGGATTATAGCAGCTGGAAAGGCTCTTGCTAATGTGGTTCAAGTTGGTCAACAGGGAATTTATTTTGATCCAAAGTTGAAGAGATTTGCCATAGGTGTTGGGCCACAAATGTCTGATGAAGATTATTCACTTTCTAGTTTGGAGATCCCCAGATTAAATGGTACTGAGCAAGAAAATGCATCAGAAAATCACTTGAATCTTGGCCTTTTGCAGCCAAAGGCACAGCTATACATGGATGGGGAAGAAGAGGATGAGGTGATTGTCTTCAAACCAACTGTACCTGAGAAGCATGCTGATGAGGTTGCTTCAAAATTGACCAATTCTGAGGTTTTGGGGTCTGGTGTTAATAGCTTCAAGGTTGATTTGGGAAATCATGTTGGGTCTGTTTCAGCATCAAGTGATGGTTTCATTTTGCAGAATGATTTCAATATGAGTTCAAGGCCACAGCCATCTCCTGCTAACAGTACTACCCAGTATTTGTTACCAATCCAACCAAATACTTCAAAATGGCTGGTAGAACAAGAAGTTTCTATTGCAAATGAACCAGCCAAGTTGAGCTTTTTGGAGAATGGTTTTCGTATGAAACACGAGTTGCAAAATCAATTAGGAGCTTTGCAGCCTACTGCTCTTTCTGTTCCATTTCCTCATCAGTCTGTTAATCTCAGTGCTGGACGTCAATATCCAGTTCAGGTCTCAGAAACTGCAGTCCCTTCTATGTTTGATTCAATTATGTCACCAGGAACTGTTTTGGATAGCTTGTCCATGCAGTTGTCGTCAATGGTGTCATCAGGTTTGAGAAACAGTCCAGTAAGCCGACCTGTTAGGCATTCGGGTCCCCCCCTGGGTTCAGCTCCATTGCTCCCAAACTTGTGGATGAGTCCTTGTCTGGTGTATTATTGAAGAATGAAAATCAACCAATGGATGATTATAGCTGGCTAGATGGGTATAAGTTGCCATCATCAACACAAGGCTTTGCGTTCAATAATTCCACAACTCAGTCAGCAGACACATTTCGTCCTGCGATTAAGAACAATGGCTCGATGGGGATGGTAAGCTTTCCCTTTCCTGGAAAACAAGTATCAACATTGCAAGTCCATGCAGAAAAACAGAAAGGCTGGCAGGATTATCAATTTTCGGAACGTCTGAAACTGTATCATGAGCAGCAGCAGCAGCAGCAGCTTCAGAAAGGAAATCAACAGCCTGTTACACTGCCAGAGCAATATCAAGGACAGTTTCCCTGGGGAGGTCGTTTCTTTGTGTGAGATGCTTATGGGATATAGTTGGTAAGACGATGCATTTTTCAGGCTTTTCAGACTTTACTATAAATTATAATAAACTATGGTTTAGGCTGTTGAGGTGAACTGATTTCATTTAGTGATTCCTGTGAAAGGTATTCAATTTTTCTTGGTCTTTCCCTTTAATTTTTCTGAGAGTCAAGTCTTGATGCTTTCTCTTTGCCATTCAGGAGGTGAACAATCTACTGTGATGGATGTCCGGTGGCCTGGTGCAGCCAGTTCAGACATTGTCTTTGCAGTGTGGCCAATGTTACTTTCTGTTGGAGCATGGATGGTCTTGGAGTGTTGCAGGCACCTGCTAATGAACAGGTCTCTCTCTCTCTCTCTCTCTCTCTCTCTCTCTCTGCATGCACTATTATAATTGAATCTGAAAGTGTATTTATTATTAAGTCAACTCGGTCTCTAGTATTTTTTGAATGATTATGATTAAAGTATTTAAAAAAAGGGTAAATTACAAACACACCCCTAAGGTTTACTTAAATTACAAATTATCCCCTGTGGTTCTAGAAATTACATTATGCCTCCTAAGATTTCTAATTTCATAACAAATAGGTCCTTTTGTTAATAAATCATCAAGTTAATTAACAGTTTTTAATAATGTTAAAATTTTATTTTAATTAAAAATTCAGATAATTTTATTATTGTATAGGTGAACAATTAGAAATTTCACTTTTCAATTAATTCTGTTAAATAAAAAATTCTGACAGGGATTGTAATTTTTCAAACCACAGTAAATCTCAGGAGGTGTATTTGTAATTTACCCTTAAAAAAATGTTTGCTTGGATTATTTTTTATGCTAAATTGCATCATGTTTTTCTATTGCGTTCTAATATCCAATTAATAAATGTTTATTTACTGAAAAATTTGATTCACTTCACACATAATTTGTTGTGGTTGACAGGAGCGAGGACCGGTCTTTAATTAAGAACTTTGACATCAATGAAAATTTGATGTAGTTAAAAGTTTACTCAATTTTTATGGCACCCGTGGATTGAATTGATGTTTGGTTTTTATCTTTTGTCAACACTAATGGCATAGATACGTTCGAAACTTGAGACAAAATTTTGACCATGAGTCAGTCCTCTAGAAAACTTTGTGGAGCCGTATTGTCTGGTTTAGTTCTTGCATTTTAATGTTAATGCTTTCTTTTATGTTCAGCATTTATTGGTTTATCAGTATTGAATTATTGGCCTTATTTCTCTTCTTGTTTTTTACGCAGCTGGTGCCAAGCTTTCTAGACCGCCTGAATGGAGATCATGAAAATAGGTGTCGGAAATGTGGATTTTATGAGGGTAAGATATCCTTGTCTGGTTTGATGGTTGGACGTGTAACGTGTAAGCAGCTATATTGGATGGTAGTGGGCAAGTTTTTGAAGTCGGATGGAATGAAGTCCTAGCTATTCTACTCGATTGATTAAAAGGTAAGTATTTGTTCGTTGGGGAGATGGGTAGTTTTTGCGATACTTGCCATGAGCACAGCAGTTCTTGGCTGGTGAGTGTTTGAAGTAGAAAACATCTTTGCAGTTTCTGCAGAGCTGCCTATAAGTTCTGGGAAAAAAACTATGGAAAAAGTAGTTGTCTTGGGTTGGAATTTGATGTTAGATGAAAAATAAGTACATGGTTAAAGATGCATTTTGGTATTTCTTGTCTAATGCCTTATGGTCGTGTATGAACTTGCCCTAAAGTTGCTTTTTTGGAGCGTTTGTGAATCAATGCAACTTCAGTACAGCATCTTGCTTTAATGAGTACTTGGTTTTGATTATTGTGTTGAAATTTAGAGAATATGTTGAATGCCATAACTTTGGCCTCAAATAAGTACCTAGTGCAGGTGGATTCATAAGAAATGTGTTTGACTGAAGTCAAAATTGTGTGTGGACTATGTTCTTGACACTGGAAATTGTGCGGACCTCCCACATCTAATCTCACCTGCGTCGGTGAGAAACTTTCCCACACAAGGAAGTTTTCTTCATAAATTTGATGCGAAATTGGATACTCACAAACATAATTTGACAAAGAAGTTGTAATTGTCCGAAATAGGCCTTGAGAGTATAAATAGATGTTTTGTTGGATTGGGTGGAAGCAAAAATTATTATGTTTTTTTGGAATATTATGTGCGACAATGCTACGGAGCTCAAATTTTGTGGCTTAAAAGTGGCTCAAATGGCCAAAACGACGTCGTTTTGAGTACAGAATAACATAAAAATGACTAAAACGACGTCGTTTTGGCCATTTGAGTCACTTTTGAGCTACAAAATTTGAGCTACGAGACATTTTCCTATTACGTGGTTGTGTATTCAATCAATAGTAACGGTATTTTGTGATTTTTAAAAAATATTTTCTTATTTTTTTGAGTCCCAAGTATTAAACACTTTATTGGCTACACAACCACCAATGGGATTGAGTCTAAATTCAAAAACACAACTTAATTTACATTTCAATAAATTTACAAAACATGATAAGAAAATTAGTTTGAGTTAATATGATACAACAATATTATACAATACATTACAATATAGTTTAGTACAAATAGTGAAAAATGTCAAATATTTTGTATTTGTTATATATAATTTATATATTTACAAGAATTCAGTTTAATTGGGCTGATCGGGTTGTGAGAATAGTAAATTTTAACACAAATCTTAACTAAATTTATAATTATATTGTTCAAACTTTAATTTTTTTGTGAATTATATCTAATTTATATGTTAACAAGAAATCGGTTTCATCTTGGGACCACATGATCTTTACCATTCACACTATATGCATAAAGGAGTGGTGTGACTCAGCTCGCAAGTCACTATTGTAGAGAGTTTATTATGAGGTGGAGTTCACCACTCTATCCATGAATTATCTTTTATTATGAGGTGGAGTTCGCCACTCTATTCATGAATTATCTTTTATAATTTGGTTAGATATAAGGGACTTATCAATTAGTCCTATTAACTAGACTTATTTACTTACAGGTCTTAACTAATAAATTTAACATTATAAAAATAAGAGAGTGATAAATTTATTACTAAAAATTTATTCATAAAAACAAAGAGACTGATAAATTTATCACTATAAATTTTTTCATAAAAATAAAAGACTGATAAATTTATCTTTATCACTTAATAAATTTATCAATAGGACTTAATGGGTAATAAGTCTCCAAAGTAGGACCTATTGAGTAATAAGTTTCCAAAGTAGGACCTATTGGTAGTTTACCCTAGATATAATTGAATACAAAAATTTTAAAAATAAAAAACTTGCGTGTAAATCCTAATTAACTTAATTTGGGTTTGTAGCCCTAGTAATCATGAAAGGATAAGGTATTAGTGAGGCTAGATTTCAAGTTAGAGTTAATGGAATGACGTTGACATGTTATACAAATTTAACTCTACTAACTTATTAATATCTTATTATGTGACCCAGAAAAATAAAGAGGGATTTATATATAGGTTCTATTAAGTGGACTTATTGTTTAATAAGTCTTATGATAATTAATAATGTTGTTTACAATATACTATTAAAAAAACGTTACTAATTGTTAATTTTCAGTGATAGTTTAAAAAATTTTATTAAAAAATATCACTAATTATAAATTTTAGCCATAGTTTAAAAAAATCATTACAAAAATATCATTAATTTTTAACTTTTAATTGCAATTTGAAAATTGTCACATGAAACGTCACTAATTGTAAGTTTTAGTGACAATTTATAAAAATCGTGACAAAAAAATTCACTGATTGCCAATTTTTAGCAATATATGTAAAAAATCATTACAAAAAATTATTTTTAACGAAAATTATATTAGGTCTTATTTTCAATACGACTTGATAAGAATTAAGTTCAATTATTAAGACATATTGATAGTTTATCCAAAAAAAAAAAAAAAAAAAAAAAAAAAAAAAAAACTGAAGTCACCTAGGGAGAGGAGGTTAATGGAGAGGAGGCAAATCATCAGGGCTCGTAAGACTCACTTCAGGTCTCACTGACGATTTGAATAGTTTATTTCATTACTTTTGTATATAGATCATTGAATAAAATAAAAATTAAAAGAAAATGATTTGATTATAATAATCATATGAATTCACCATATTATAAATCATATACTTTTATAATTATACTTGTGGTTTTTTTTTTTTAAAAAATAATTATAAATATAATGAAATCATGTGACTATGGTTATTATTATATCAATCTATTTTTTTTTTTATAATAATTTATACACAAAAATTTATAAAATAAATGACAAATTATTAAAATGGGATTATAGTGAGTCCTACGATCGGAATCCTCTAGGATAATGATAAACTTAATTATGCAGAATTTTTGCCATGAAATATACTACTATGAAATATTGGCCTAAATTTAATTATTGTACGATTGATTTTACACATAAATTAAATCCAAAATACATGTTAATTTTTATTTTAAATCGTAAATAAAAAATTTAATTATTATCTAAGATAGAGAATCCTCTCCCTATCCATTTGTTTACATTGCGCCAAAGTCACTCATGTCGTGTAGTAACAATAAAGGACAAGAAGCTAAAAATTGCAACTTGTTTATCATATTTTAATTATTTATTTTTTGAGATTTAAAAAAAATATATAATTAGTTATATATTTTAATGCAATTATATTAATTTTCTTTAAATTTTAATTTAGGTAATAGTTAAACTCTTTTTCATCAATAATTTGTTAATCATATAAAAAAAAAATGATATTATGTCTATTATACTAAACATATATACTAATTATATTTTTTTTCAAATTTCAATCGAAATGAGTGTAATTTATTCTTAAAAATTTTAATTTTTAAGTTATTGTTAAGTTTCAATTTTCACGTCAGACAAACCATTTGAGGTGTGAGACATGTAAATGAGAATTTCTATTATATATCTAATTATTATGAAATATAAATATAAATTGATAATTATTTTAAATTTAAAAAAATTATTATACTTATCATTGTTTGATGTAGGGCTATTTTGGGAAAATGATTATAATCAATTTTTTGGTTAAAAACTGATTATAATAAGCTTTTTGTGAGAGAGGAAAGTGATTATAATCTGAAAAGTGAATTATAACTCACTTCTCAAAAGACCCCGTAATGAACATCTTCATTACCATTATACAATAGAGATAATGACAATTAGTAGTACATTTCGAGAGTTTTGAATAAGTAGGAGGTATAACTGGACAAAAGTGATTTGATGTGTGAATGTATTAGCCCATTATTGTCTTGGATATTTTTCCATTAGGGTCTTGTTACATGTTAAGAAAGTAATAATTAACATAAACTACTTTCCACTTGTATAAAAATATTAAACAAAAGTAGAAATATAATGTTTTTGAAGAAGCTAATAAATTTGATTATTTATTGGATGTGGACAAAATTACCCATTCTTGTGTAGGAAATTGACAATAAGATTAAACTATTTCAATTTATATAAAAATAAAAACTATCCCGTGATAGCCCCGCCAACCACTAGAACAAACTTTAGTTGAAAATTATTTTGTTTGGCCGAATTTTTAAAATTTATTTTAAAAAATTGAAAATTAATTTAACAAAAATAAAATTATTTTGGGCTTGAAAGCATTACTTTTTTAAGTTTTCAAAATTTTTTTTTAACCAAAAAAAATAAATTATATAAACATAAGGAAGGTGAAAAGGTATAAGAAAAAAGAAAGATGGAAGGCTAAAATGGAGGAAAAGAAACAAAGATGTTGTTAATCCTATAATTTGATTTTGATGATATCTAAACTATATTAGATATATTATGATTTTTTATGTACATGTTTTAGTTTAGTTTTTAGTTTATCAAAAGTCACCTGCAAATAAGTCTCACTTTATGAATGCTCTAAAAACCTCTCTAAAAACCTCCTCCCCCCGGGCCTCTCTTTTGGGCCGGCCGGCCGCCGCCTTTGGCTATGGCGGTCGGCTGGGCTAGCGTCTGCCGTGTTTGTGTGGTGCTTTTCCGTTAATAAACTTGAGTCTCCCGTTATCTTCTCACCCGGGGTGTTTGGTGTGCTGCGGTGTGTGTTTCTAGGTGATGCTTCCGGTACAGCGGTGTGTTATAGCTGTTTTGTTGGGGGGTTTGGTTGTGTTGTAGTCAGCAGGGGTCGTCCAGGATCTACACTCGAGCGCTATTTACGAGTAGGAGCTTGAGGGGTGAACTCTGGTTCAGCTTTTTGGAGAAGGAGCGATGTTTGGTTTGGACGGAAACTTGGGTGTCGGAGTCTTCTCAGAACTGTCTGGGCTTCATTCGTGCGTTCCTATTCGTGTGAAAGTTGGAGGGGTGTAGAAGAAGATCTAGAGGAGGAAGAGGACCTGCTGGTGGGTCAGGTTTTGGATCTGCAGAGGGTGGTGTCACATTAGCAGCTATGGAGAGGTGTGGTCTTTCGGCAGTGAGCAAGTAGTTCTGTTGGGAGATGTTCTGTGGGTGGCGTGGGTGCTGTTCTGCAGTGGTGCTACAGTGGTGCTCCAGCTGGGTTTCCGGTGGTGGTGGTGCGGACTGTGAGAGTACTCGGCAGCTGGTGTTACAGTGGTGCTACAGCTGGGTTTCCGGTGGTGCTACAGTGGTGCGGGCTGTGAGAGTGCTCCAGCTGGGTTTCCGGTTCTGCAGTGGTGCTCAAGTGGTGCTCCAGCTGGGTTTCCGGTGGTGGTGGGCAGGGGTGTTACCTGTCGGCAGGGAGTACTCGGCAGTGGGTGGTGTTCCCGGGGAGGGTGTTGGGCGGTGGCTATGGAGTATCCTCGGCAAAGGCGTGCCTAGAGGTGGAGTGGGTAGCAGCTTTGAGTTGAGTACGTGGGAAGTTGTAGCTGAAGCGTGGGTCAGGTCACGCAGCCGAGGCGTGTTGGAAGTTGTAGCTGCAGAGGAGTGATTCAGTGTTTAGTTTTTTTTTTTTATTCGTGAGAGTCAGTTTATTTAGTTAGTTTTGGGGTGTTTTGGTTGGTTGAGTATGTGGGGACTCTTGTATTTTAAATTCTCTAGTTAAGTTCTTCTTAGCTGCTTTGGTTAAAAAAAAAATCCGAGAGGCTTAGGGGTTGGTTGTATGGGTGCGAGTAGCAGTAGTAGGGTATTTTTATACTTCCGAATCTCTCTAATGCATGTCGTCTTCCTGTACCTTTAATTTCATACTATTTAATGAAATTTTCTTTGCTGATAAAAAAAAGAAGATATTTAACAATTGGTATACATGCATGTATGCATGTTTAAGTTAATGAGATTTAGAATTTGTAAAGATTATGTGTTGAAAAAGATGATTGTCTTCATACTTTGGAAAAGCAGAAATCATATTGTTTGTCTGATCTGCTAATAGTCTTTGCACTCAATATTTATTGCATGGCATTACTTACCATTACATGACAAACCCACACTGGTTGCTGATTGTCAAAAAGAAAAAAAAAAGAGATGAGTTAGCAATGTACAGAAATGGTGCTGCGAATTTTTGGCAGATTTTAACTCGTGAAGCTTTCTATCTCCAATGGACGTGAATTTTTCAAACTCCGTGTGCTCGAAGAAAAAGACAAATAGAGAAGCAGACGTTCTTGATCAGTGCAGCTCAGAAGAGGAGCGTCTCTCCTCTTTTGAGCATATATATTAGTGGCATTCTATTTGAAAAAGTAGAACAAGAGAAGTGATTATATCTGTTATATTCAAATGGGATTATACTTCATTGAGTTATATTTTTTTTAAGAAAGAATTGTTAAGATATTGAGCGAAAATTGTAAAATGGTTTTCATATCCTTCTTATTGTTCTTGTAAAAAGATAGAGTTTTTGTAAGTGATTTTTTGAGATAAAATCACTTGGGTTAGGTGCGACTAGGTACCGGATTCAAAAATAGTTAGTTGGAGTGATCGGGTTTGATCACTTGTTGTAAAGGTTCACTAACACCCATGCAAATAAGTGGTGAAGCTATTATTAGAAGAATAGTGGAGAATTCTCGAGGAGGAACTTGAAGAGTGGACATAGGCTTATAAATCGTTGCGTTTACTCTTCTATCCTTATCTCTTTTAAGAGACACCCATAATTACAATATTAACAGTTGATATGTATACAAAGTATGGAGACTTATATGGATAAATTGATTTGTATCTAAAATACAACTATGTAATAAATAAATACATACTCGACTGAAAATTTAAATAATAAATAAGAAATTTTATAAATATAAACATTAATTTATAACTAGATTATTCAGATCATAATCTTATCTTAAACAAAACAATAAGCAGTGTAACGCCCCCAGAAAAATATACACTAACAGTGCATCGATCTCTACTCTTTATGATAACATAAGTAATTCATCAACATTTGAATATATGATCATAAGGTTTTTACAAAATAGTTTCACATGCAGATATATATTCAATGACTTCTAACACATGAATCTATAGCATGTAGAACATTTAGTCAAAACGAATAAGTGCCCTCAAGGGTTACAAATTTCCAAAGTTTAAACTCGGTTACACAAAAATAGTTACTCGAACTTGTACAGATATAACCCTTGGCTTACAAAATATAATCATAGAAAAAACAAGAGCCTTGTGCTTTCAGCATGCACAACAACACCCTTAGTTCGGCGGAATCGCCACATCTTTTCCTGCACAAAAATTCCGTAGGGTGAGTATACAACCAAGTAGGAAATTCTTAACAAAATATATACATTTTATATAAGTCTCATGAAGTGAAATGTACATGCCATGCCATGCCATGCAAAGTATCATTTTCATCATTTGAAAACCAACATGCACAATGAAAACTTGAAATTTCAATAGATTCAATGTTTAAACCCACGTTCACAGCGGTAATACGACTCAGGTAATCCCTAGGTTGGTATTTGCAAGTAGGCATAACTAGCACTACCAAATCCTTACTTTACTAGTAGCTAACCGGAAGGTATGTGGTACCTCCTCCGCGCGTGTTTTCAGTCTTTCATCCTAAACACTCAGGGCAACTTAATCAATTTCATCTACACCTCTTATCTGGACTTATCAACGTATTTATCCCAAAACATTTCAATAAAATCTTATTTCACAACATTTCCTTTCTCCATGCAAGGTTTCAAATCCCAATTCAATATTTGTAACAAGCAAAAGTATTGAAATGCCAATGCAACAATTATTAATGCTATGAAACACCCTTTCCATTTTCAATTGTTCCACGCAATGTTCCTATAGTAATCACAACACTCATTTCTCTTTTCAATGACATTCCTCATGATAGCCATATTTTCATTTAAATCCTTCAATGAATAACCAATAATTTCACACTTCATGCATCCTCAACGATTTAATCATTTCATAACCACATCAACATTTTGAGCAACGACTTTCCAAAATCAACAATTCTCATATTCCATGAAATTTGTCATTTGTTAAGTAAAATAAGAGATTTTTCAACCATTCATTCATTTTAACATGATAATAGGTAAACACCCATAAATTTTCAACATCTCTCACAAAAATCTCAAGTTTATAGGTTTTTGCCAAAACTAGGCATTTCTTTATCTTACAAAAGAAAATCTCTCCAAAGCATCCTTTCTCATAATATAGTTAAGCCCTCAAAAATTTTAAAAGAAACAAGGTATAAACCCACTTTCAAAATCATCACTACATATGAACCAAAATCAAGTTCTTATACTTTCCAAAAGAGTTCCAAACCAACATAATCTTACAAAAATATATATATAACTCTAAGAAAATCTCTACCTGAAGTTTTGGAGAAGAAAAGAGATGGAAGCCCCAAATCCAACGGTGTCGAAACTTGATCTTTACCATACACAACGAAGCCCTTGCTTAGCTCTCCAGAATTAGTGAAGGATGTTGGGTCAAAACTCCAATGGATTGGAAGAAAATCAAGAGTTTTTGGTGTTTGGTGGAGTTTTTAGAGAGAAGGGAGAGGAAATGATATTTTTAGAGAGAGAGAGTTGTGTAAAAAGTGAGATTCGTTTAGCCCAAGAAGAGAGAAAAGATAGAATTTTCCGATTCAGATCTGTCTCGCATGTGCGGCAACCTCTTTCGCACATGCGACTCTCTCTCCTATACGTGCGGCACCTCTCCCCTGCACTACCCTCCGCACCTGCATATAATGCATTAGCCAAACCCAAAATTCCCTCCCTCATCGCACGTACGGGCTCCCTTCCCGCACGTGCGGCCCCTCTTCTGCACATGCACCTCTCACCCCCGCACGTGCGGCTTTGCTTCTAGACAGAAAATTCAGCAACTCAACTCTAGACATGTCACACCCCACAATTGAGTTCATGTCATCTAGATCCTTACTAAATTATTTCCCTAATTTTTCCTTTACTTTATTACATGAATTCCACATTTATAACAAAGTTCATTCGCTAAATTTAAACATAATTTCGAAACATCTCAGAAATCCAATTAAACTTGTACACGTATAATTCAACCACCAATTCCATGATTCTATGTTTAATTTGGGCAACCTCAGTATTTATCATCACCAATTAATCTAGGGTTTCAAGAATAATGAGGATCTTTAGCAAAAATTCAAACTTCTTAAATCACCACTTTTAATTCCAATTTTCCCAATGATTCTACACCTAGGATTCACAATCCATCATTTAAACTCATCAATTTAGGGATCAAAACCCTAGGGTTTTCGGACCTAGGGAGAGAAGAGAAGAAGGGAAAAGGAAAATGAAAGAAATGATCCAAAAATTCGTGTTTAAAGCTGCTGTCCCGTAATTCCCGCTCGAGCGGAGAAATTCCCGCTCGAGCGGACTTGTTTTCAGCACAGATCCCGAAACTTCAAACATGCGTAACTCTCCCATCCGGACTCCGTTTTAGGTCGTTCTTGTGCCCAAATTGAAGCCCCGAAAATAATCTTTCCAACGATTCGAACCTCACATCCAAACTCAAAGTGTGGAAAAAGAAAAGGGCAAATGAGTGACGGTTGGTCGCAAACAAATTACTCAAACTAAAGTTTTGGATCAAATCTTACTCTACCATCATATTACCACCACAATCAATACCCTAGAATAAAATAAGGAGGTTCCAAATACCTTATAAAAAAAAGCCTCAAACGAACCCACGTGCCTCAAAATTCAAGCTGAACTAGGCGACCCGCTCGAGCGCCCACCTTGCGCTCGAGCGCTCAGACAAACAAAGCCATCCGCTCGAGCGTCCATTTCTACGCTCGAGCGGGAATCTACAACCCTCAGAATCTCGAGCAGCCTGCAAAAATACTGGGAGTCTCACAAGTCCGCTCGAGCGGCCACTCCTCCGCTCGAGCGGAGGGAGAAATTTCTGGGTCGTCACAAGACACCTCGGATCTAACCTCACACCTCCCGAAGCAAGTGAAACTCGGAATCGAAGTAAATAAGAACGAGAATTTTGAGAGTAAGGTTTCAAAAAAAAAAAACAACGAACCCAACGGTTAACAAAACCTCACATTAAAACCCTACACTATAACAAGAGTAAACCCAATCATAACTCAAAGAGAACGAGAAGAAAAGCGTACTCGGTCATCACAAGCAGATCTTTTAAATATATAATATTACATAAATATTTTTCTATCAACTTCCCACTTCAAGTTTTCATAATCCGTACCTGTAATACAATTGAAGGTATGAAATTAATTACACAATTACATAATTTTGTTTAATAGTTCATTTCATAATACAAATTTATTAAATCCACGATTACATCTTATTTGCATACTGTCACACCCCAAACCCGGGCATGATTGGCTGTGGCCCACAGGGCCTTAGCCCAAGGCACACGTAAGCCTAAACATGAATCTATAATCACATCGAATAAATTTAACAATAGTCCAGTAATAAATAACCAAAACTCAATCGAGTGACATTTCATAAGTATGAATGGCAAAACCTAAAGAGAATTTGATTTTGTTATTCAATACATATAGAATTACAGAACATATATTTATAGAGAAAAGGTAACTACATTCCTAACCTCCTAACCTAACCATACTACAATCTAACTCTAGTTCTAACAAACTAACTACCAAACTAACAACCTGTAACCTCTAGCTGAGCTTTACATTGCTGCTGCTGTCTGTCTTGTATTACATGCTGCTGCTGTCTTGTATCAAATATAAGCTGTTGCAACTGAGGAGCTTTGGTGCAGAGGAGCTTTGGTGCAACTAAGAAGATAAGGGAGGAGCTGAGTCATCTTGAGGCTCATCTTGAGCCTTATGCTTAACAGTCCCCCGCAAACTAAGGGAAGTGGAAAAAACCTGAAGTTTGCCCTGAAGATATTGAAATCTGGAAACAGAGAGTGGCTTAGTGAGAATATCTGCAATTTGGTCAGTAGAAGCAATGTGGCAAATAGCAAGTTTCTTGGCAACAACTCTCTCACGAACAAAATGATAATCTACTTCAATATGCTTAGTTCGAGCATGAAGACTAGATTGTGAGCCAAGGCAATAGCAGACAAGTTATCACACCATAAAGTAGGAACAGCCACAGAAACATGAAGTTTAGCAAGAAGCATGCCAATCTAGCTTAACTCAGCAGATACCTGAGCTAAAGCACGATATTCTGCCTCAGATGAAGATCTGGAAACTGTGGGTTGCTTCTTAGCACACCAGGAGATGAGATTGAGACCAAGAAACACACAGTAACTTGTGGTGGACCGTCTATCAAGAGCACTGCTAGCCTAATCAGAGTCTGAAAATGCATTGAGAACAAGAGGGCCGGAGGTGAAATGCAAGCCATGACTCAAGGTACCCTTGAGATATCTGAGAAGTCGTTTAACAGCAGCAAAATGGCTATTCAAAGGGTTTTGTAAGAATTGACAAAGATAATTAACTGTAAAGCTGAGATTAGGTCTTGTAAGTGTAAGATATTGTAGAGCACCCACTAGACTTCTATAAAGACTAGGTTGAGAAAAAGAGGAGTCCATCTCAGAAAGAACTACCTTAGTAGCCATGGGAGAAGAATATGGTTTACAATCAGTCATGCCTGCCTTTGCAAGAATTTCAGAAGCATATTTTGGCTGAGACAAAATGTAACCTGAAGGAGAAGAAGCAACAGAGATACCAAGAAAATAATTGAGTAAACCCAACTCTTTCATGGAAAAAGCTGAGTGCATATGTTGAACAAGAGTAGAGATATAGAGAGGATCACTCCCAGTAAGGAGGATATCATCTACATAAACAAGTAGAACAGTAATGGAAGTAGAGGTGTGTTTGACAAACAAAGAGGTGTCACAATGACTAGGAACAAAATCATGAGAAAGAAGAAAGGAAGAGAAAGTGGAGAACCAAGCTCGAGGAGCTTGTTTTAAACCATAGAGGGCCTTGTGCAATTTGCAGACAAGTGATGGATGATTAGCATAAATAAAACCTTGAGGTTGATGCATATAAACTTCCTCTTCAAGAATGCCATGAAGGAAGGCATTGGAAATGTCAAGTTGCTTAATAGACCACTGAAAATGAAGTGCTAAACATAAGAGAATTCTGATGGTGGGTTGTTTAGCTACAGGACTAAATGTTTCATGATAATTTACACCCTCAGTTTGAAGAAAGCCTTTAGCAACAAGTCTAGCTTTGTG
Source organism: Camellia japonica (assembly GCA_030407325.1). Lineage (NCBI taxonomy): Eukaryota > Viridiplantae > Streptophyta > Magnoliopsida > Ericales > Theaceae > Camellia > Camellia japonica. The sequence goes on along the minus strand of JAPPVO010000017.1, from coordinate 21,620,883 downwards.
TCTTGCAATAGAACCATCTGAGTTTTTCTTGAGCCTAAAAACCCACTTGCAGCCAATAGCTTGTTTATCAGGAGGAAGAGTGACTAAAGACCAAGTGCCTTGTTTCTGAAGAGCCTGATACTCATCTAACATAGCAGTTTGCCAGGCAGGAGACTGAGCAGCTACTTGATAATTCTGTGGCTCAGTGGAATCTGAAGATGCTGCAGAAGCAAGAAGACAAAGGGAAGGAGAAGAAACAACAGGACATTGATTCTTACTTTTGGACCTAGTGATCATAGGATGAGTATGAGAAGAAGAGATTGGAGGAAGATCAATATAAAGAGAAGAAATAGGCACTTGAGAAGAAGTAGGAGCAGACAAAAGAGATGGAGTTGCGGCAGATAAAGGAGAAGCTGCTGTAGACAGAGAAGGAGCTACTGCAGAAGTAGTAGGAATTGCTGTAGACAGAGTAGGGAGATCTGCAGATGAAGAAGAAAGTGATGCAGACAGAGGAGGTGCTGCTGCAGACAGAGTAGGGACTGCTGCAGATGGAGAAGAAACTGCTGCAGATAGAGGAGATACTACTGTAGACTTAGGAGGAAGTGTTGTCTAGAAAAAATTAACTAAAGTAAGAAGAGTAGGGACAGAAGAAGAGATAGATGAAGCTAAGCTAGATGAAGCTTGTTTAAAAGGAAAGAGAGATTCATCAAACACAACATGTCTAGACACATAGATCTTCTGAGTAAGAGGGTCAAGACACCTATAGCCTTTAGTAGATGGTTGATAGCCAAGAAAGATACAGGGAATGGATTTTGGTTGGAGCTTATGAGAAGAATAAGGCTTTAACCAAGGATAACACCTACAACTAAAAACTCTTAAGAACTGATAATCTGGTTTATGATGAAAAAGAACTTCAAATGGTGTATGATTTTGCAATTTGAGAGTAGGTAATCTATTGATCAAGAAGACTGCAGTAGCAAGAGTATCAAACCAGTTAATCAATGGCATGGAAGAATGATGCATAAGAGTGATAGTAGTTTCAATTAAATGTCTGTGTTTTCTTTCTGTAACACCATTTTGAGCAGGTGTATGAGGACATGTTAACTGATGAACAATACTTTTTTGTTTAAGAAAGTTTTGAAAAGGAAGACTAAGATATTCTCCCCCATTATCACTTCTTAAAACTTGAAGATGAGTAGTAAATTGTGTTTCAACAAAGGCCTTAAATTCCAGAAATTTTGAAAAAACTTCACTTTTATAATGAAGAGGAAAAATCCAAGTGAACTTGCTAAAATCATCAATGAATAGAACATAGTATTTATAACCAGAATAAGAGGCTGAAAAGGGACCCCAAACATCTGTGTGAATAAGAGCTAAGGGCTTGTTAACAGTAGAGTTAGACAAGTAAAAAGGTAACCTATGACTTTTAGCCACACAGCAGTGTTCACACAGAACAGAGGTATTATTTGAACTATGTACAGAAGAGGAATGCATGAATCTATTATGTGCTAAAACATGCTGAAATTTTTGAGAAGAAGGATGGCCTAGTCGTAAATGCCAGTTGGGAGCAGCAGACTGCTTTGTACAGGAGAAGCAAGCTGGTGAAGAAGAAGATGCAGAAGAGAAGGAAGAAAGGGGATAGAGGCCATGAGCATAAGATCCTCTATGTAGCACTTTTTGAGTAGCCTTGTCCTGAATTAGAAAAGAATGAGAATCAAAAGTAACAGTACAATTGTTATCTTTAGTTAGTTGATGAATGGAAAGTAAGTTTGAAGAGATAGAAGGAACATGAAGAAGATTGTGAAGTTGAAAGGGAAATGTAGGTGTGGGAAGAAGACCATTACCAGTGTGAGTGATAGGCAGAGTGGAGCCATCACCAACAGCAACTTGATCTTGTCCAGAATAGGGATGATAAGAGGGGAAATTAGCAAGATCATTAGTTATATGACTGGTTGCACCAGAGTCAAGAAACCAGTTGGAAGAGGATGAAGGTGTGGAGACTACAGATGAAGGTGAGGCAGAAACAACATAGGCTGTGGAATTGTTTTGAATGAAGGAGGATGGATGTGGACTATTCTGAAAAGAGGAATCCATTCTATACCAGCAGTCTGGGGCAGTATGATTCAGCTTTCCACAGATCTGACAAACCACGACATTAGGATTAAAGTTGGACCTACCTCTGTGATATTGACCACTGCCTCTGAAAGTACTACCATGCTGTGAATTGCCTCGAAACCTACCACTACTCTCTGAACCTCTGGAACCTTCTGAACCTCTGAAAAAATCTGAACCTCTAGAAGAATAACCTCTGCCTTTAAAAGAACCTCTATGACCTCCTTTGTTACCTCCTTTATAGTTGCCTCTGGTTGTAGAATAGGCAAATGGAATGTCAGAAGTATGAGTTTGTTTGAGTGAAGACTCAACATGAATAGACTCTGAACATAGTAAGGAAGACAAATCTTCCATGGAAATAGGATCAGATCGAGCTCTAATGGTGGTCTTGAAAGCATTGTATTCATCTGGCAAACCATTAAGAACTAAGAGCACCAGATCCTCATCTTCAACTGGTGCTAAAGCCAGAGCAAGTTGATCTGAAATGGACTTGAATTGATTCAAGTAGTCTTCCATTGTTAAACCTTTTTTAACAATACGACTGAGTTTATTTTTCAACTGATGAATATGAGATCTCGAAAGAGATGTAAACCTTTTGGCAAGAACAGACCAGACTTCATTGCTAGTCTGACAATGAATAACAGATGTGTAGATAAATGAAGACAATGTAGCAGTGATGCAACTCAGCAGATGTGAATCAATGGTGATCCACTGTGTATAATCGGGATTCAGAACTTCTTGATTGTTCGAATCAAGCATAACAGAAGATGGACATCCTGTAGTACCATCAACAAATTCAAGAAGCTTTGTAGCTTTCAAGATGTTATGAATCTGACTCTTTCAGACAATATAATTGGTTGAATCAAGCTTCGTGGGCACAAAAGCATTCAGGTTTGCAATTAAGAGTGTAAGATTTGCAGGTAAAGAAGAACTTGAAGATAAAGAAGAACTTGAAGGTGTAGGGTTAGGGTTTGAAGAAGCCATAGCAATATCTTTAAATATCTCCAAGGATCTCTGCTGGCAAGAGCTTAATGCTCTGATACCATAAAGAGAATTTGATTTTCTTATTCAATACAATATAGAATTACAGAACATATATTTATAGAGAAAAGGTAACTACAATTCCTAACCTCCTAACCTAACCATAACTACAATCTAACTCTAGTTCTAACAAACTAACTACCAAACTAACAACCTGTAACCTCTAGCTGAGCTTTACATGCTGCTATCTGTTTGTCTTGTATTACATGCTGCTGCTGTCTTGTATCAAATATAAGTTGTTGCAGCTGAGGAGCTTTGGTGGAGCTTTGGTGCAGAGGAGCTTTGGTGCAGCTGAGTCATCTTGAGTCTCATCTTGAGCCTTACGCTTAACAAAACCAACCATAACCAACTTCCAAAATATATATATATATATATTAAATGGGACACAAACCGCTCACAAAAATTAAATAATTCTAAATAAAACTCAACCACAATGTATACACAAAACAGACATAACAAGCTAAAACAAAATAAATGAATGTCCTAGAGGTCTATGCAATTTAGTTTCCGCTACACCATGAGTCCACTCTAAGTCCTTCTATCACCTGGAAATGATAAACAACTAAGTCAGTTAATAGCTCAGTGAGTGGCAACATGAATAGTAAATACAGTTTTGAAAACATGGTTCAATTCCAAAATAAAATATATATCACAGAAACTAGATTGGCATACAGTTTTGATAAAGACAATTTGTTTCAAAAAGAAGGCTCCACAATTCAACAGTTAAAATACTCATATCTCTCAAGAACATTACAAATGACATTCTCCACTTAAAACAGATTACAACATGGTCATCAATAATTTTCTGAATACCAAGAATAACAAGTAACACGCCACACAGTTCTCAAGGAAATAAACCCGTTGGATCCAATATTGAAACAAGAGTCATCCTCGAGGTAGCAACCCAGGCCTTTTCTCTAAGATGATCTTAGTGAAGGTCACCTAGCCTAGCCCATGTCTTTTCTTTACAATTGTTGAGCACTAGAGTCATCATAGCTCAACCCGGATCTGTTCCCTAGTGGCCAAAGTCACCACACACAGTGGAATAATTTCCTTGGACTTTTATATACAAAGGGTCCCAATAATCAATATAATTCAGTTTTGCAAAACATGGTAGTTCACCATTATAAACATGAGACCATAACAAATAGTTTACAGTATGCCAAGTTTACACATGTTTCAGAAATAATTTAACTCTATTGATAATATAATAATTTATCAAAACAGTTGAGTCGTGAAACAACAATTTAATTTTCTAACAGTTTAGGGTAGGGGAACATTTACGAAAACATGTAGCATTCAACTACTCACCTGAAACGAAATAATATAATCCTCGAATACAGTATGAAAGTCCAACTAGTGCTTTGAACCAAAGTATTAAAACTACATGTCACTACTAATTCAAACATACTAAAATGAATAACAAACTAAGCAACCTCAAACTAAAGCCCACCAACACGGCTCAACCCAACTCATTGTTACTCTTAAATAATACCTAAGTTCATGTTCTTCAAGGTCTAAAATTACCCAAGACATGGGTACAGATCGAAACTTAATTAAAAGTAACTTTAAGATAAAATAAAGTTTTAAACAAGTTTTTCTAATCTATTTGCTAACTTTGAAAATTAAAAACCCACTCCATACTGTTCGAAAAATTTCAAAACCTTCCAGATATCAACAAATATATCCTAAATTTCAAACCCAATTGGTTTTGCTTGATTTGCTTATCAAAATAATTATTTACAATTAATTATATCCAAACAAGTTGTTTTCTACAGCACTTTAAAGAAATTAATGGTTCTCTTAGTATACATGAGCAATCAATGCAAGGCTAAAAATTTAAAAAACTAGACTTGTAACCGGTTCTAATGACGCCGATTTGATAATTTTCGAATTTATACCCATACAGAACGACACTTCCGAAATTACTATTTTGTACTAGTTTTCTGGACAGATTTGAACGCACCAGTTAATATAGATTTTGACTCCCAAAAATTATGAGAAAATTCTGATATGGGGTTCAGTATGTAATTAATCTACTGTAAAAATTTCAATTCAAAATTCATCCGTTTGATATGATTCCTCAATTTTTAAAGTTTGTGGTTCTATATATTGAAGAATCTGAACTGAAGCAGAATAGCAGTCCAAGACTGAAACTGAAGCAGAATAGCAGTCCAAGACTGAAACAGAATAACAGTTTAACTAAATCTGTTACACCCAATTCCATAACTGACTCTGTTATATCAGCTACATCAAGAAGCTTCTAGAAGCCTTTTCCACCTCAGCCATACAGTTGTAACTGTCAATTAGTTGTAACCACTTAGAGCTTTACATACCAGTCTATATATAAGCATTGTAACTCATCATCTATTGTATGAGAAAAATAATAATAAAATAGTTCTTTAGTTCTTTCAATTCTTCATGGTATCAGAGCAGTAGCAGTTTCGGTGATATGCCGATGTTTCCTCTCAGCAGTACCATTCTGAGAGGGAGTGTAAGGACAAGAATGTTGGTGAATAATCCCTTGAGTACGCAAGAAATAGTTCATTTGATTAGTAAAATATTCAGATCCTCCATCAGTTCTTAAAATTTGTAAGGAAGTATGAAATTGTTTTTCAATGTAAGCCTTGAACTCCATGAACTTATCACACACTTCACTTTTATAAGATAATGGAAAAAGCCAAGTGAAACGACTAAAGTCATCCACAAAAAGTAAGTAGTATTTATAACCAGAAGTAGTATTTGCTGTCTCCTGTTTGGCATCAAGCTATGCTTGATGAATTTTCTGCTCTTCAGCAACAACATACTTGGTCTCTAGTGTCCCTTCCCTCTCACAAAACTGCTATCGGTTGTAAATGGATTTTCAAGGTGAAGCGAAATTCTGATGGCACTATTGCAAGGTATAAGGCACGCTTGGTTGCTAAAGGGTACCTGCAGCAAGAGGGTATAGATTTTCATGAGACTTTCAGTCCCGTGGCTAAGCAACCCACTATCCGCATCTTACTTTGTCTTGCCCTTCATCATCAGTGGGCTCTTAAACAGTTAGACATTTCCAATGCATTCCTTCATGGACATCTTGAAGAGGAAGTCTTCATGCTTCAGCCTCCAGGTTTTGAAGACTCTTCCTTCCCTAATCAAGTGTGCAAACTCCACAAATCCTTATATGGATTAAAACAGGCACCCCGAGCATGGTATTCCACATTTTCTCAATACTTGGTATCTCAAGGCTTTACTAATAGTAAGAGTGACTCTTCTTTATTCATTCAGAAGACTGCTACCTCAGTCACTTATCTGTTGGTATATGTGGACGACATCTTAATCACTGGTGATAATTCTTCACACATTCAATCTCTCATTACAAAGATGCACAATGTGTTCTCCATGAAGGAATTGGGTGATATTGCTTATTTCCTTGGTATTTCAGTTCAGCCTACCAGCTCCGGCTATTTTCTGTCTCAGTCTAAATATGCCAAAGATATTCTTCTTAACGCTGGTTTGTCCTCTTGTAAACCCTGTCTTTCACCTGTTTCTGTCAAGCCTAGTGTTCCTCCAAATGCTACTTTACCATTTTCTGATCCGGTTCTTTATCGAAGTATTGTTGGTGCTCTCCAATATCTCACCATTACAAGACCAGATCTTTCTCTATCTGTTAACCAAGCTTGTCAACATATGCATGCCCCTACCATTGAACATTTTGCTGCCGTCAAGAGAATTCTTCGATATGTTCAAGGCACTATCACTCATGGCTTGGTATTCTCTTATAGTACTTTTGATGTTCATGGATATTCTGATTCAAATTGGGCCGGCGATGTTCATGACAGAAAATCAACATCGGGTTACTGTGTCTTCTTGGGTTCTAATTTGGTTTCTTGGTCTGCCAAGAAACAGGCCACAGTGTCTCGCTCATCTACTGAAGCTGAATATAGAGCTTTAGCCAATGCTGCGGCTGAGTTAAGTTGGATTTCTATGTTGCTTACTGAAATGGGCATTTCTTCTCCTACTACCCCCATCCTCTGGTGTGATAACCTCTCTGCAATAGCTCTAGCTTCCAATCCTGTCTTCCACACACGATCAAAGCATATCGAAATCGACTGTCATTTCATCCGGGATAAGGTTCTGGCTAAACAATTTCAGTTGCAATACATTCCAACAATTGATCAACTTGCCGATTTGTTTACTAAACCATTAAGTGTCTCTCGATTTCACTATCTCAAATCCAAGCTCATGGTTCTTCATCGCCCCATCAGCTTGCCAGGGAATATTGAAGAATCTGAACTGAAGCAGAATAGCAGTCCAAGACTGAAACTGAAGCAGAATAGCAGTCCAAGACTGAAACAGAATAACAGTTTAACTAAATCTGTTACACCCAATTCCACAACTGATTCTGTTATATCAGCTACATCAAGAACCTTCTAGAAGCCTTTTCCACCTCAGCCATACAGTTGTAACTGTCAATTAGTTGTAACCACTTAGAGCTTTACATACAAGTCTATATATAAGCATTGTAACTCATCATCTATGGTATCAGAAAAATAATAATAAAAAAGTTCTTCAGTTCTTTCAATTCTTCACTATACAGAATTTTTAAACTAATAATTTCTTCCATTCTTTACGTACAATTTTTCTCCTCAGATTTCTTAACAGTATATATATATACAAAATACATACACCTACAACATCTCCATCAATGAATTAAATGATAATAGAGTAAGGATAAAGAATAAAAACAAAGGAAGAAGAAAGATAGAGACCTACCACATACCTAAAAATTCTTCTTTGTTTGTAACCTTTTTTTTTTATTCTTTTCTCTCAAACTCTCTCTCTCTCTCTCGTTGCTGCTGTTGCTGCTGCTGCTGCCGCTGCCGCCGCCATATATTGTATTAGGCAACCTAGGATTCCTATATATATATCTAAACAAAAGGCTTTAAATTATTATCTTTTGTTTTATTTTATTTTCTCTCTCTCTATTAATTTAAATAAAATACAACTATTACTAGATCAAAATATACTAACTAATTTGTCCCTTATTTTTTTTAATAAAAAATCTTACCTCTAAATTAAATACTTTCACCATAAATTTATTTTAGGTTTAAAATTAATTAAAATATTGTTCAGTAATATTTAATTTGCACCTTAAGATTCACAAGTAAAATATTTGAGATTTGTAAAATAATTTTGGGTTCTCACATATACTATTGATGTAAGAATGCATTAATATCAATATATAATATATTTTTATAGCCGTTCAATATATATATATATATTTTATACATCAGGAGTTATGAGTCTCGTTTTCTATGCCACGAATATCTTGCATGATGAAAAGTGTAACATTGGTCATTAGTATATATCATTTATGTATAAATGTGAAATAGTTTTTTTAAGAAGATGGAATGATATTATAGATTAATATTTTGATCAATATAGGAATTTCATAATTATTTTCATGATATTTATAGATCCATGCTTATAAATGTTTGTAGGGCCACTTTCATGAAACTGTCTGCTTACATAATTTATTATGGCATCTGTAAGTAATCAACATATAACAAAAATTGATAGAAATTTTTTATTTAATGTACTTACATTTTGTATCATTGAGTTGCATAATTGTTTTTCTTGAATTTCACAACAGATAGAACAATTCCTGCTTCAGCTCGTCTAACTTTGCTTAGAGAGCATGTCGCAATAGATCTTTTATAATTTTTGTTTCACTAGCTTCTTATTTTTTTCTTACTCACCATTATAATTCATTTTAATAAAAATATTTTGATGAGTAAAAGTTGAGGTGATATCATATTGTTATGAATTTTAAAATTCATTTTTTCTCAATAATGTAATTTTTTCTGTGAGGGAAAAAAGTACAATTATTGTCGTGATAGAGGTGTTTTGCAAAGTTTTGATTTGTTATTAAAAGTGTTTGTTGTAAACATTTGTTTGTATTACAGGTATGTATATATGTATTGAATATAAGTTGATAAGAGAACAATACAAAATTCCGTAATTTTTTGCTAACAAATATAACAATATTACTAAAGCGATATATGTTAAAAAATTAAAGTATCTGATGGTGATATAGTATTACAGATTGACAATTTATGAATACAGTAACATATATAAATTTATATATTTATATATGTAGACATTGACATATATAAGATATCAGAAAAATAATATCTGAAATATTTTGAAACATAAAATACATAATTAAATAGTTAGTTATAATATAGATGTTCCGTGCTACATTTTTGTATGTACACACTATTTTTTGATTAAATTTTTAAATTTACATAAAAATTAAAAGGAATTTGTGAATAATTTGGAAACTTGAGCCAAAATTTTGACCATGAGTCAGTCCTCTAGAAAACTTTGTGGAGCCGGATTGTCTGGTTTAGTTCTTGCATTTTAATGTCAATAATGCTTTCTTTTATGTTCAGCATGTATTGGTTTATCAGTATTGAATTATTGGCCTTATTTTCTCTTCTTGTTTTTTACGCAGCTGGTGCCAAGCTTTCTAGACCGCATGAATGGAGATCATGAAAATAGGTGTCAGAAATGCGGATTTTATGAGGGTAAGATATCCTGTCTGGTTTGATGGTTGGACATGTAACGTGTAAGCAGCTAATATTGGATGTTGGTGGGCAAGTATTTGAAGTCGGATGGAATGAAGTCGTATTTGTTCGTTGGGGAGATGGGTTGTTTTTGCGATACTTGCCATGAGCACAGCAGTTTCTGGCTGGTGAGTGTTTGAAGTAGAAAACATCTTTGCAGTTTCGGCAGAGCTGCCTATAAGTTCTGGGTGATTTAATCGAATAAAAAAAAAAAACTATGGAAAAAGTCTTGTGGTCTTGAGTTGAAATTTGATGTTAGATGAAAAATAAGTACATGGTTAAAGATGCATTTTGGTATTTCTTGTCTAATGCCTTGTGGTCGTGTATGAACTTGCCCTAAAGTTGCTTTTTTGGAGCGTTTGTGAATCAATGCAACTTCAGTACAGCATCTTGCTTTAATGAGTGCTTGGTTTTGATTATTGTGTTGAAATTTAGAGAATATGTTGAATGCCATAATTTTGGCCTCAAATAAGTACTTAGTGCAGGTGGATTCATAAGAAATGTGTTTGACTGAAGTCAAAATTGTGTGTGGACTTTGTTCTTGACACTGGAAATTGTGTGGACCTCTCACATCTAATCTCACCTGTGTTGGTGAGAAACTTTCCACACAAGGAAGTTTTCTTTAGAAATTTGATTCGAAATTATATACTCACAAACATAATTTGACAAAGAAGTTGTAATTGTCCGAAATAGGCCTTAAGAGTCTATAAATAGATGTTTTGTTGGATTGGGTGGAAGCAAAAATTATTCTGTATTTTTGGAATACTATGTGGTTGTGTATTCGATCAATAGTAGTAGTATTTTATGATTTTTAAAAAATATTTTCTTATTTTTTTGAGTCACAAAACACTTTATTGGCTAGGCAAGGCCTCGTTTGGCAAGTTAATATTTTAGTTAAAAAGTCAAAAAGTTACTAAAAAAGCCAAAAAGCTTATAACTTATATCAAAAAGTTAAAGATTATATTTTCTCTCTATTTTTTACACATTTTTTTGTAAAAAGACAAAAAGTTATCCTAAACATACTAGTTTTTTTTACATTATATTTTAGCCAAAAAGTTAAAAAGTTATTAAAATAATCTGTTTCCAAATGAGGCCGAGTCTAAATTCAAATACACAACTTAATTTACATTTCAATAAATTTACAAAACATAATAAGAAAATTTGTTTGAGTTAATATGATACAACAATATTATATATTACATTATAATATAGTTTAGTACAAATAGTGAAAAATGTCAAATATTTTATAATATTTTGTATTTGTTATATATAATTTACTCCCTCCGTCCCAAAATATTAGTCCCTTATTCCATTTTTCATTGTCCCAAAATATTAGTCATTCTTCTAAAATCAAGTACAAAAATAATATAAATTTCTTATTTTGCCCTTCTTTTAAATTAATAAACAATATAAAAAGTACAATTATGCATTGATATTCTCAAAAAATGTACTATCAAAAGGGTCAATTTGGAAAATCAACTTTTTTCAAATACAATGATTGTACTACCAAAAAAAGTTAGATTCCCCAAAAGGGACCATTATTTTGGGACGGAGGGAGTATATATTAACAAGAATTCAGTTTAATTGGGCTGATCGGGTTGTGAGAATAGTAAATTTTAACACAAATCTTAACTAAATTTATAATTATATTGTTCAAACTTTAATTTTTTTGTGAATTATATCTAATTATATCCTATATAATTTATATCTATAGGATTGGGTATTATATGTGGATCAAGGCAGGGGCTTAGTCTGCTGGTGGTATCTGCTGCAGGTAGTCTGGTCTGCTGGTTGCTGGTGGGTTGTTCTTGGTCTGCTTTGTGTATCTGCTGGGTTGAGGTCTACTTTGTATATGCACTCAGAATTTGCAGAGGATGTTGTTCTTGGTCTCTGGTCTATTTGAATTTGTAGGCATGAAATGTACTTCAGAATTTGCATTGCAGAGAGGGCTGGTTCAGTGGAGGTTGATTCAAATCCTGCAGAGGAGCTGCTACTTGTGATCAACTGCTCTTATCTTGTTCTGCTGCTGTGTTTTGGTTTCAAATTTTGGTGTGTGGTTTGGGTGAAGGTCTACAGTTGTTCAAGGCAAGGTGTTAGGTATGTTTGTCTGTTCTGCTGTTTTTGGCAATGTAGCTCAAGGAAAATCTGCTTCTGCTGTGATTCATATACTCTGGGTTGTGCATGCAGAGGTATTTCTAAATAACTTTCTGTTTCTGATCTGGGTTGAATAGAAGTGTCCAAGAGTATAATATTGCAGGTGGTACTTATTGAAGTGTTGGGCATGTTTGGTGCCTTGGTCTGCTGTAGTGTCCCAAAATAGGAGTTATTTGTTCTTCCTCAGGCCAACTAGCAGCAGCAGACAATGTTTTGATGGTGGAGATGTTTGGCCTACATTCTCATCTTAGTGGGCTGCTCTGCTGGTTTTTGGTTTTCCCTATTTCTCTTTGTTTTTATTTTCTTTTTCTCGTTGGTTCCTCACCAACTTGGGGGTGCTAGCAAATGATAGGATGGGCTTTTTGGTGCCAACCTAGTTGGGATCATTTAGCTCATTGTGATGCTTCTGCATTTCTTTTCCTTATTGGTGTAATTAATTTTGTACCTTGTACTAATTTTACATCAATAAAGTGTCTCTTTTGCTGATAAAAAAAAAAAAAAAAAAAAAAAAAAAAAACAAGAAATCCGTTGATCTTTCCCATTCACACTACATGCATAAAGGAGTGGTGAGACTCAGCTCGCAAGTCACTATTGTAGAGAGTTTATTTATGAGGTTCACGACTCTATTCATGAATTATCTTTTCATAATTTGGTAAGATATAATTGAATACCTCTTATCCCCAAAATTTTAAAAATAAAAAATTTGTGTATAAATCCTAATCAACTTAATTCGGGTTTGTAGCCCAAACAATCATGAAAGGATAAGGATGTGAGATATGAAGTTAGAGTTAATGAAATGACGTTGACATGTTGTAGTAATTTAACTCTGCTAACTTATTAATATCTTATTATGTGACCCTCCCAAAAAAAAAAAAAAAAAAAAAATTTACGTATAAGTCTTACTAAGTAGACTTATTATCCAATAAATTCTATGATAATTAATGATATTTTTTATCATATATTATTAAAAAACGTCACTAATTGTTAATTTTCAGCAATAGTTTGAAAATTTTGTTACAAAAAATATCACTAATTATAAGTTTTAATGGCAGTTTAAAAAAATCATTACAAAAAAAAAGTCACAAATTTTCAACTTTCAACTACAGTTTAAAAATTGTCACAAAAAACGTCACTAATTGTAAGTTTTAGCGACAATTTATAAAAATCGTGACCAAAAAAATTCACTAATTGTCAATTTTTAGCAACATATATAAAAAATCAATACAAAAAAATATTTTTAGCAACAATTATACTAGGTTTTATTTCAATAGGACTTGATGAGAATTAAGTCTAACTATTAGGACCTATTGATAGTTTATTCAAAAAAAATTGAATTCATCTAAAGCGAGAAGATTGGTGGGGAAGAGGTATCTCATCAGGCCCTGAGCCTCACTTCAGGTCTCACTGATGATTTGAATGGTTTATTTTATTACTCTTATATATAGATCATTGAATAAGATAAAAAACTAAAAAAAAAAAATGATTTGATTATCATAATCATATGAATTCACCATATTTGTAATAAAAAAAATAGATCATATACTTTTATAATTATACTTGTGGTTTATTTATTTATTTTCAAAAATAAATATAAATATAATGAAATCATGTGACTATGGTTATTATTATATCAATCTATTTTTTTCATAAATAATTTACACACAAAAATTTACAAAATAAAAGAAAAATTATTAAAATGGGATTATAGTGAGTCCTATGATCGGAAAGCCTCTAGGATAATGATAAATTTAATTGTGCAGAATTTTTGCCATGAAATATACTACTATGAAAGATTGGCCTAAATTTAATTATTGTACAATTGATTTTACACATAAATTAAATCTGAAATGTTAATTTTTATTTTAAATTGTAAATAAAAATTTTAAATTATTATCTAAGATAGAGAATCCTCTCCCTATTCATTTATTTACATAGCGACAAAGTCACTCATGTCGTGTAGTAACAATAAAGGACAAGAAGCTAAAAACTGCAATTTGTTTGGTAGTAATTAATCCACGTCCCTCTCGAGGGATGATCATATTTTATTTATTTATTTTTTTGAGATTTAAAAAAAAATATAATTAGTTATATATTTTTAATGTAATTATATTGATTAATTTATGTAACAGCTTAAACTCTTTTTCATCAATAATTTGTTAATCATATAAATAAAAAGATGACATTATATCTTTTATACTACAATATATATACAAATTATATTTTTTTCAAATTTCAATCGAAATGAGTGTAATTTATTCTTAAAAATTTTAATATAAGAAACCATTATTTTTAAATTATTGTTAAGTTTTTAATTTTCACGTCAAACAAACCGTTTGAGGTGTGAGACTTGTTAATTATTATGAGATACAAATATAAATTTATAATTATTTCAAATTTAAAAAAATCGTTACACTTATCATTGTATGATGTAATGAAATATCTTCATTACAAATATACAATAGAGATAATCACAATTAGAAGTACATTTCGAGAGTTTTGAATAAGTAGGAGGTATAACTGGACAAAAGTGATTTGACGTGTGAATGTAATTGCCCATCATTGTCTTGTATATTTTTCATTAGAGTCTTGTTACATGTTAAGAAAGTAATAATAAACATAAATTACTTTCCACTTCTATAAAAATATTAAACAAAAGTAGAAATAAATTTAATGTTTTTGAAGAAGCTAATAAATTTGATATATTTACTGGATGTGGACAAAATTACCCCATTCTTGGGTAGGAAATTGACAATAAGATTATTTAACTACTTCAATTTATATAAAAATTAAAAACTATCCCGTGATAGCCCCGCCAACCACTAGAAAAAACTTTAGTTGAAAATTATTTTTGTTTGGTTGAATTTTTAAAATTTATTTAAAAAATTTGAAAATTAATTTGATAAAAATAAAATTATTTTGGGGCTTCAATAGCATTACTCTTTTAGGTTTTCAAATTTTTTTTTTACCAAAAAAATAAATTATATAAAAATAAGGAAGGTGAAAAGGTATAAGAAAAAAGGAAGATGAAAGGCTAAAATGTAGGAAAATGCAACAAAGGTGTTGTTAATCCTATGATTTGATTTTAATGATATTTAAAGTATTATAATTTTTTATATACATATTTTACATCTTTTGATACAAAATATATTATTAGATATTTAACAACTGGGACACATGCATGTATGCATGTTTAAGTTAGTGAGATTTAGAATTTGTAAAGATTTTGTGTTGAAAAAGATGATTATATTCATACTTTGGAAACGCAGAAAATCATATTATTTTGCACTCAATATTTATTGCATGGCATTACTTATCATTACATGACAAACCCACATTGGTTGCTGATTGTCCAAAAAAAAAAAAGAAAAAAAAAAAAGAAAAAAAAGAAAAGAAGATGAGTTAGCAATGTACAGAAATGGTGCTGCGAATTTCTTGGGACATTTTTAACTCGTGAAGCTTTCTATCTCCAATGGACGTGAATTTTTCAAACTATGTGTGCTCGAAGAAAAAGACAAAAAGAGAAGCAGACGTTCTTGATTCGGGCAGCTCAGAAGAGGAAGTCTCTCCTCCTTCAACGAATATATTTTGTGCATATATATTAGTGGCATTCTATTTGAAGAAGTAGAACAAGAGAAGTGATTATATCTTGTTGGTGAAAATATCAAAAAAAAAATATTTTATTGATAAATAATACAAAGAAAAAAAAGATACAAATAAATCAGGCTAAGATACGGATCTCTCGTTTTTTTTTAAGGAGATCAAGTCCAGGAAGAATTCAAATACCGATGCAGCAATCACAAAATTATGACTTGTCCCCTTCAGGATATAACAGCTTGACCACTTGTTGTATGGTTCATGCCAACTCTGCACAAGATGGTGAACCCAAAGCTCCACCAAGAAAAATACCATTTTTTGCTAGTAATCTCTCTTGTATAGAAAATAGTTGATGTGTTTGTTGTAGAAAAGAGTAGAAGAGAGAAACTATTTATAAGCTACTAAGACATTACAAAATACATCAAAAACCAATAATGACGATGAACCTAGAGAAAAATGAGAGTGAACCAAAAATTAACTCACTAACAAGTTCATGAATTCTAATTAAACTCCATTCATCAACAAGACAAAAAGTCACCAAAGTAATGAATCTTCATTCATGAACAAGATGAGATTCATGAATAAGATAAAAGAAGATTCATGAACAATATAAATAAATAAATAAATAAATAAAATATATTAAAACAGTCCAACTCCCCCACTCATTTTAATATCAATAAGGACAAGAGAGATTACCAAACAAAGATAGACTAGTATGCATCATGAAGGTGTGCTCTGCATTGAACCTTCATTAGTGAAACAACAACCTCTACTCCAGAGTCAGTAGTAGTCTCAGACTTGAACTATAACTGCTTAGGAGAAATAAAATATTACTGCTCACACATAATAATCAAAGTGTTGATATGAGCTTTTAATAGCTAGCACATTACGGCCTTGTGCTTATTCCAGTTTTCATGAGCATATTTGAGAATAAGCCTTATTCTTATAGAAAGCGGCCCCACTTTCATGCTCACATAGGTGAAATCTGTCAAGGATGTTCCTGTAATTTACATACTCCACTCAACAAGAGCTACAAAATTTCATTAACAGTATAAAAACTCAACCTCCAACATTATAGGACAAATGCACTTACATTATAGGGATGGATAATAAAATATTAAAGAGTGCATTTTTTACAACCACCATATGATTCATTCTTCCCATTAAACCTACTTACAGGATCTCTGGTCCCTAGGTTGGGTATCCCCATACATGGTTTATGATTTTATAGGCTTCAAATCCATCCCCCTCAATGTATTCCAGACCCTATCTCTTGCCAAGGCCTTGGTTAACGGATCCGCAAGATTATCACAAGATCTTACATAATTCATAGTTATGATGCCATTACTCAAATAGGATCTCACATTACTGTATTTTTTTCGAATAGGTCTAAATTTACTGTTATAAAAATGATATTTACCATTAATTATATTAAATATATTATAATTTGTTATATACATATTTTACATCTTTTGATACAAAATATATTATTAGATATTTAACAATTGGATACATGCATACATATATTTAACAATTGGGATACATGCATGTATGCATGTTTAAGTTAATGAGATTTAGAATTTGTAAAGATTTTGTGTTGAAAAAGATGATTATATTCATACCTTGGAAAAGCAAGAAAATCTATTATTTGTTGATCTGCTAATAGTCTTTGCACTCAATATTTATTGCATGGCATTACTCATCATTACATGACAAACCCACATTGGTTGCTGATTGTCAAAAAGAAAGAAAAAAAAGATGAGTTCGCAATGTACAAAAATGATGCATTACAACAAAAATATATTTTAGTGACGTTATATTAGTGGTATGTTTTTAAAAAATATCATAAAAAGATATTTGGTGACATTTTTTAGAAAAATATCATAGAGCCACAAACATACAAGGCTCTAGTGACATTTCAATTAAAAAAAGTGTCACTTCACTACAACAAAAATGTCACTACAACAAATTTACACTTTAGTGAACTACACTAGTGGCATGTTTTTAGAAAATGCCACAAAAATAAAAATTGGCATTAAATGTTTTAGAAAATTGCCACAGAACCACAAACATATAAGGCTCTAGTGACATTTCAATAAAGAAATGTCACATCAATTTTATGACATTTTATAAATAATGACACAAAAAATTATGTTCGTGATATTTACCAACAGATGCCACTAAACTTTAGTCGCAATGGCATTTTTTAAAAAATGTCAGGATACTAGGTAGGTGCAAAATACTTTTTCAGTAATGATTTAGAGCTCTAAATAGGGAGCTCTAAATCCACCACTAGTGAGGTGGAAATTGAAAAAAAAAAAGAAAGAAAAAAAAACCAAGGCACAATACACATGTGGCAGTGGGTGGGACCCACTACCACATCATTAGAGCCACCACTAATTAGTGGTCTTAAGCATTTTTGTTACTTTTTATGGCACTTAGGTGAAAAGTGTCAAAAAAAAATATTTTATAGCATTTTGAGAAATGCCACTAAATCAAAAACTTTCCAAGCTTATAATGGCATTTGAAAAAACAAAAAAATGTCAATATATTTCTAAAATTTTAAAATGTAGTAAATGATTAAAAATATATAAATTAAACTCAATATACACTACAGGAAAAAGCATATTCGACGACTAAATTTCCTGACGAAAAAAAAAAATTTGCTGAAAGTATAGCTTTCAGCGACCAAAACAGCAAGTTGCCAAAGTAAAGCTTTTTGGCGACTAAACAATTTAGTACCCAAAAAGTCTACAATTGACGACTAAAACTAAGTTTGGTCGCATTATATGGGTTTTAGTGACTAAAAAATTTTTAGTAGCCCAAAGTAAAGCTTTTTGGTGACTAAAAAAATTTAGTAGCCAAAAGTCTACAATGGTGACAAAATAAGTTTAGTTGCTGATTATATGGGTTTTACAGACTAAAAAAATTTAGTAGCCAAAAGTAAAGCTTTTTGGTGCAAAAAAAATTTATTAGTCAAAGTCTACAATTGGCGAAGTGGTCATTTTTAGCGCGGGAGAACTAAAATAAGTTTAGTCGCCAAAAGTGGTCATTTTTAACGCGGGAGAACTAAAATCCTAAGGCGGGAATTAAATTTTTTGGCGACCAAAATTTTGGTAGCTGAAAGTGCATCTTTGGCGACCAAATCCGATTTGGTTGGCAAAAGTTAAGTTTTTTAGCAAGTAAAAAAAATTAGTAACCAAAAGTATAGAATTGGCGACTAAAAAATATTTTTAGTCGCCAAAAGTGATCTTTTTTTATTTTGCTAGTAAATAGTTTATTTTACATAAATTATGTTCAATAAAATAATTATATTTATACATATACTGTTATATTAATATGAATGTATGTACTATATAAATAATATATGTTGCATATATAATCATGTGGTGCTATAGAGGTGTAATGGGAAGAGCGTGGTGTATAAGGTCTATGGTGCGGGAGGTTGGCGGTTCGAGTCTCCGCAAGAGCGGATCAAATTGTTCTACAACGAATTATTGTCACGAATGACACTTGATAGCGTCACGAATAGTGCCTATCATGACATTAAAGTGTCACTGAAAGGTGTTAGTCTTGATGGTGCAATGACACTTATAAGTGTCACTAACTCTTTTTTTAATGGCGCTTGATAGTGCCACAAATAATATCTACCATGATATCAAAATGGCATTGAAAGTTTTTAGCTATAATGGTGTAGTGGCACTTGCAAGTATTTACCGTGGCACTAGTATTTACCGTGGCACGGATACAAATGACACTTGTTCAAAATGCTACAAGACTAAAAATGTCATTAAACCAATAGTTTTGTGGCACTTTCAAATGTCACTAAACTAAGAAAATGTTGTAGTGGTGCTGCGAATTTTTTGGCAGATTTTTAACTCGTGAAGCTTTCTATCTCCAATGGATCTGAATTTTTCAAACTCCGTGTGCTCGAAGAAAAAGACAAAAAGAGAAGCAGACGTTCTTGATCAGTGCAGCTCAGAAGAGGAGCGCCTCACCTCTTTTGAGCATATATATTAGTGGCATTCTATTTGAAAAAGTAGAACAAGAGAAGTGATTATATCTGTTATATTCAAATGGGATTATACTTCATTAAGTTATATTTTTTTTGAGAAAGAATTTGTTAAGATATTGAGCGAAAATTGTAAAAAGGTTTTCATATCTTTTTTATTGTTCTTGTAAAAAGATAGAGTTTTTGTAAGCGATTTTTTGGGATAAAATCACTTAGGTTAGGTGTGACTACGTACCGGATTCAAAAATAGTGAGTTGGAGTGATCGGATTTGATCACTTGTTGTAAAGGTTCACTAACACCCGTGAAATTAGTGGTGTAGCTACTATTGGAAGAATAGTGGAGAATTCTGAAAGAGGAACCTGAGGAGTGGACATAGGCTTGATTTAAGCCGAACCACTATAAATCGTTGCGTTTACTTTTCTCTCCCTATCTCTTTTAAGAGATACCCATAATTACAGTATTAGCAGCTGATATGTATACAAAGTATGGAGACTTGTGTGGATAAATTGATTTATATCTAAAATACAACTATGTAACAAATAAATACACACTCGACTGAAAATTTTAAATAATAAATAAGAAATTTTATAAATATAAACATTACTTTATAACTAGATTATTCAGATCATAATCTTATCTTAAACAATAAATAATAAGCAGTGTAACGCCCCAAGAAAAATATGCACTAACAGTGCATCGATCTCTACTCTTTATGATAACATAAGTAATTCATCAACATTTGAATACATGATCATAAGGTTTTTATAAAATAGTTCCACATGCATATATATATATTCAATGACTTCTAACACATGAATCTATAGCATATAGAACATTTAGCCAAAACAAATAAGTGCCCTCAAGGGCTACAAGTTTCCAAGGTTTAAACTCGGTTACACAAAAATGGTTACTCAAACCCGTACAAATATAGCCCTTGGCTTACAAAATATAATCATAGCAAAACAAGAGCTTTGTGCTTTCAACATGCACAACCACACCCTTAGTTCGGCGGAATCGCCACATCTTTTCTTGCACCAAAATTCCATAGGGTGAGTATACAGCCTAGTAGGAAATTCTTAACAAAATATATAAATTTTATACAAGTCTCATGAAGTGAAATGTACATGCCATGCCTTGTAAAGTATCATTTTCATCATTTGAAAACCAACATGCATAATGAAAACTTGAAATTTCAATAGATTCAATGATTTTAAACCACATTCATAGGGCGGTAAATGCGACTCAGGTAATCCCTAGGTTGGTATTTGCAAGTAGGCATAACTAACACTACCAAATCCCTACTTTACCGGTAGCTAACTGAAAGGCACGTGGTACTTCCTCCGCGCATGTTTTCAATCTTTCACCCTGGACACTCAGGACAACTTAATCAATTTCATCTACACCTCCTATTCAGACATACCAACGTATTTACCCCAAAACATTTCAATAAAATCTTATTTCACAACATTTCCTTTCTCCATGCAAGGTTTCAAATCCCAATTCAATATTTGTAACAAACAAAAGTATTGAAATGCCATTGCAACAATTATTAATGCTATGAAACACCCTTTCCATTTTCAATTGTTCCATGCAATGTTCCTATAGTAATCACAACATTCATTTCTCTTGTCAATGACATTTCTCATGATAGCCATATGTTCATTTAAATCCTTCAATGAATAACAAATAATTTCACACTTCATGCATCCTCAACAATTTAATCATTTCATAACCACATCAACATTTTGAGCAACGACTTTTCAAAATCAACAATTCTCATATTCCATGAAATTTGTCATTTGTTAAGTAAAATAAGAGATTTTTCAATCATTCATTCATTTTAACATGATAATAGGTAACACCCATACATTTTCAACATCTCTCACAAAAATCTCAAGTTTCTAGGTTTTTGCCAAAACAAGGCATTTCTTCATCTTACAAAAGAAAATCTCTCCAAAGCATCCTTTCTCACAATATAGTTAAGCCTTCAAAAATTTTAAAAGAAATAAGGTATAAACCCACTTTTAAAATCATCGCTACATATGAACCAAAATCAAGTTCTTACACTTTCCAAAAGAGTTCCAAACCAACATAATTTTGGAAAAATATATATATAATTCTAAGAAAATCCCTACCTCAAGTTTTGGAGAAGAAAAGAGATGGAAGCCCCAAATCCAACGGTATCGAAACTTGATCTTCACCATACACAACGAAGCCCTCGCTTAGCTCTCCAGAATTACTGAAGGATGTTGGGTCAAAACTCCAATGGATTGGAAGAAAATCAAGAGTTTTTGGTGTATGGTGGAGTTTTTAGAGAGAAGGGAGAGGAAATGATATTTTTAGAGAGAGAGAGTTGTGTAAAAAGTGAGATTCGCTCAGCCCAAGAAGAGAGAAAAGACAGAATTTTCGAATTCCGATCCGTCCCGCAAGTGCGGCAGCCTCCTTCGCACGTGCGGCTCTCTCTTCTGCACGTGCGACACCTCTCCCCCGTACTACCCTCCGTATCTGCATATAATGCAGTAGCCAAACCCAAAATCCCCTCCTTCATTGCACGTACGGCCTCCATTCCCTCACGTGCGGCCCCTCTTCTGCACATATGGCTCTCACTTCCGCACGTGCAGCTCTGCTTCCAGACAGAAAATTCAGCAACTCAACTCTAGACACCTCGGATCAAACCTCGCACCTTCCGAAGAAAGTGAAACTCGAAATCAAAGTAAATAAGAATGAGAATTTTGAGAGTAAGGTTTGAAAAAAAAAACAACGAACCCAACGGTTAACAAAACCTCGCATTAAAACCCTACACTATAACAAGAGTAAATCCAATCATAACTCAAAGAGAAAGAGACGAAAAGCGTACCCGGTCATCACAAGAAGATTTTTTAAATATATAATATTACACAAATATTTTTCTATCAACTTCCCACTTCAAGTTTTCATAATCCGTACCTGTAATACAATTGAAGATATGAAATTAATTACACAATTACATAATTTTGTTTAATAGTTCATTTCATAATACAAATTTATTAAATCCACGATTACATCTTATTTGCATACTGTCACACCCCAAACCCGGGTATGATCGGCTATGGCCCACAGGGTCTTAGCCCAAGGCACACGTAAACCTAAACACGAATCCATAATCACATCGAATAAATTTAACAATAGTCCAGTAATAAATAACAAAAACTCAATCCAGTGACATGTCATAAGTATGAATGACAAAACCAACCATAACCAACTTCCAAAATATATATATTAAATAGGACACAAACTGCCCCACAAAAATTAAATAATTCTAAATAAAACCCAACCACAATCTATACACAAAACTGACATAACAAGCTAAAACAAAATAAATGAATGTCTTAGAGGTCTATGCAATTTAGTTCCCGCTATGCCATGAGTCCTCTCTAAGTCCTTCTATCACCTGGAAATGATAAACAACTAAGTCAGTTGATAGCTCAGTGAGTGGCAACATGAATAGTAAATATAGTTTTGAAAACATGGTTCAATTCCAAAATAAAATATATATCACAGAAACTAGATTGGCATACAATTTTGATAAAGACAATTTGTTTCAAAAAGAAGGCTCCACAGTTCAACAGTTAAAATACTCATATCTCTCAAGAACATTACAAATGACATTCTCCACTTAAAACAGATTACAACATGATCATCAATAATTTTCTAAATACCAAGAATAACAAGTAACACGCCATACAGTTCTCAAGGAAAGAAGCCCGTTGGATCCAATATCGAACCAAGAGTCATCCTCGAGGTAGCAACCCGGTCCTTTTCTCTAAGACGATCTAAGTGAAGGTCACCTAGCCTAGCCCATGTTTTTTCTTTACAATCGTTGAGCACTAGAGTCATCACAGCCCAACCCAAATCTGTTCCCTAGTGGCCAGAGTCACCACAAACAGTGGAATAATTTCCCTGGACTTTTATATACAAAGGGTCCTAATAATTAATACAATTCAGTTTTGCAAAACATGGTAGTTCACCATTATAAACATGAGACCATAACAAATAGTGTACAGTATGCCAAGTTTACACATGTTTCAGAAATAATTTAACTCTATTGATAATATAATAATTTATCAAAATAGTTTAATCCTGAAACAACAATTTAATTTTCTAACAGTTCAGGGTAGGGGAACATTTATAAAAACATGTAGCATTCAACTACTCACCTGAAAATGAAATAATATAATCCTCAAATAGAGTATGAAATTCCAACTAGTGCCTTGAACCAAGTATTAAAACTACATGTCACTACTAATTCAAACATACTAAAATGAATAATAAACTAAGTAACCTCAAACTAAAGCGCATCAACACGGCTCAACCCAACTCATTGTTACTCTTAAATAATACCTAAGTTCATGTTCTTCATGGTCTAAAATTACCCAAGACATGGGTACAGATCGAAACTTAATTAAAAGTAACTTTAAGATAAAACAAAGTTTTAAACAAGTTTTTCTAACCTATTTGCTAACTTTGAAAATTAAAAACCCACTCCATACTGTTCGAAAAATTTCAAAACCTTCCAAATATCAACAAATATATCCTAAATTTCAAACCCAATTGGTTTACTTGATTTGCTTATCAAAATAATTGTTTACAATTAATTATATCCAAACAAGTTGTTTTCTGCAGCACTTTAAAGAAATTAATGGTTCTCTTAGTATACATGAGAAATCAATGCAAGGCAAAAAATTTAAAAAACTAGACTTGTAACCAGTTCTAATGACACTGATTTGATAATTTTCAGATATATATCCAAAGAGAACGACACTTCCGAAATTACTATTTTGTACTAGTTTTCTAGACAGATTTGAACGCACCAGTTAATATAGATTTTGACTCCCAAAAATTATGAGAAAATTCCGATATGGGGTTCAATATATAATTAACCTACTGTAAAAATTTCAATTCAAAATTCATCCGTTTGATATGATTTCTCAATTTTTAAAATTTGTGGTTCTATACAGAATTTTTAAACTAATAATTTCTCCCATTCTTTATGCACAATTTTTCTCCTTGGATTTCTTAACAGTATATATATATACAAAAAGATACACCTACAACATCTTCATCAATGAATTAAATAATAATAGAGTAAGGAGAAAGAACAAAAACAAAGGAAGAAGAAAGATAGAGACTTACCACACACCTAAAAATTCTTCCTTGTTTCTAACCCTCTTTTTTTTTTCTTCTTTTCTCTCAAACTCTCTCTCTCCCGTGGCTGCTGCTGTTGCTGCCGCCGCCATATATTGTATTAGGCAACCTAGGGTTCCTATATATATATCTAAACAAAAGGCTTTAAATTATTATCTTTTGTTTTATTTTATTTTCTCTCTCTCTCTCTCTCTATTAATTTAAATAAAATACAACTATTACTAGATCAAAATATACTAACTAATTGTCCCTTATTTTTTTTTAATAAAAAATCTTATCTCTAAATTAAATACTTTCACCATAAATTTATTTTAGGTTTAAAATTAATTAAAATATCGTTCAGTAATATTTAATTTGCACCTTAAGATTCACAAGTAAAATATCTGAGGTTTGTAAAATAATTATTATTTAATTATTTATTTTATTTGTATATTCGGGTTCTCACATATACTATTGATGTAAGAATGCATTAATATCAATATATAATATATTTTATAGCCGTTCAATATATATATATATAACATAAGGAGTTATGAGTCTCGTTTTCTATGCGACAAATATCTTGCATGATGAAAAGTATAACATTAGTCATTAGTATATATCATTTATCTATAAAATGTGAAATAGTTTTTTTAAGAAGATGGAATGATATTATAGATTAATATTTCAATCAATATAGGAATTTCATAATTATTTTCATGATATTTATAGATCCATGCTTATAAATGTTTGTAGGGTCACATTCATGAAACTGTCTGATTACATAATTTATTATGGCATCTGTAAATAATCAACATATAACAAAAATTGATCGAAATTTTTTATTTAATGTAGTTACTTTTTGTATCATTGAGTTGCATAATTGTTTGTCTTGAATATCACAGCAGATAGAACAATTCCTACTTCAGCTCATCTAACTTTGCTTAGAGAGCATGTCGCAATAGATCTTTTATAATTTTTTTTTCACTAGCTTCTTATGTTTTTCTTACTCACCATTATAATTCATTTAATAAAAATATTTGATGAGAAAAGTTGAGGTGATATCATATTGTTATGAATTTTAAAATTCATTTTTCTCAATAATGTGATTTTTTCTGTGAGGGAAAAAAGTACAATTATTATTGTGATAGAGGTGTTTTGCAAAGTTTTGATTTGTTATTAAAAGTGTTTGTTATAGACACTTGTTTGTATGACAGGTATGTATATATGTATTGAATATAAGTTGATAGGAGAACAATATACAATTCCACAATTTTTTTTCCTGACAAATATAACTATATTACTAAAGCGATATATGTTAGAAAATTAAATTATCTGATGGTGATATAGTATTACAGATTGACAATTTATGAATACAGTAACATATAAATTTATATATTATATATGTAGACATTGACATATATAAGATATCAGAAAAATAATATCTGAATTATTTTGAAACATAAAATACATAATTAAATAGTTAGATATAATATAGATGTTCCGTGCTACATTTTTGTATGTATGCACTATTTTTTGATTAAATTTTTAAATTCACATAAAAATTAAAAGGAATTTGTGAATAATTTGGTAACTTGAGCCAAAATTTTGACCATGAGTCAGTCCTCTAGAAAACTTTGTGGACCCGGATTCGTCTGGTATTGGCCTTATTTTCTCATCTTGTTTTTACGTAGCTGGTGCGAAGCTTTCTAGACTGCATGAATGGAGATCATGAAAATAGGAGTCTGAGAGGGAGATTTATGATTTGGATTGGGCCGTGATAATGGCCGGGCAAATTGTGGGCCGAACACATTTGGGCCGTGGCAGCTTGGGCCCATCCAGAAAGGATTTTTGCTCGGTAATGGCATAGTTGCTGTGGAACAGAGCTACTTGGGCTTGTTGGCGCGGAAGCCAGTCTAGTGAAGGTTCGGCCGAGATGTCTGCTGACTCACTGGGTTCCACGGTTCATGCGTTAGCTCGGCAGGAAAGCTGACAGCTAACCAGCATGACTTATCCCGAGCTCGGCTATGCCGGAATGCAACCGAACTCGGTCATCCTTGAGCTTGGCGAGCGGAGTGCTTCGGCTAGCTGCGCAGCACGGCTGTTGACAGCCGAGATGCTGCAACCCAGCTGCTGAGCTCCCAGTAGTGTGGGCTGGCAATTTGGTTAGGTGATATTCAACAAGATTTGTGCTGACAGATGGGATAGCAGTACCACGTGTCGAGAGACTAATGGGAGTAGATTTGGGGCGCAGAAGGTATATAAGCGAGTCTGCGCCCCCCTATGCGGGGACAAGATGAACATTTGGTGAGATTTACACTAAACACTCAATCCCCTCTCTCTCTCTCTATCCCTGTGTGTGTCTAACTTGATCGTCGGAGGGGTATTCCGGCCACACACCGCCGGGTAGCTCACCGCCGTTGTGTTCACAGATCGATCGGACAGGCAGGAGCTTGGAAGAAAGGAGTACGGACTTGCCGGAATATTTGCTCCCCGTACAATTAAGGAGAACGAGCTTGCTAGAATATTTGCTCCCCATACAATTGGCGTCGTCTGTGGGAAGCTTGACAGACAAAACCTTGTCTTCCAAACTCATCTGATCGTCGTCCATGGCGAACAACGACGAGATTCCATTGTCTGCCATCGACGAAGTTACCCCGGAGTCAGGCAGACGGAGAGAAGGACATCCTGCCATTCCTCCAATGGCGGACCTGGAGACATCCCCAGGAGGATACTCAAGAGACGCGCGAGATAAGCGCGGAAGAAGCTTTGGTCATTCTCGGAGTCCAGACGGTCACCGGCGGCGGAGAGAATCGCATGCTAGACGACTGGAACACAAGCTAAGGGACCAAGACACCGTCATCCGGAGAATGGCGGCGGAGATGGAGGATCTCAAGCGGCATGTTAAAAGGAAGGGTGTAGCTGGAGTGGGAGACCACAGTGAGCGCACCCAACCCCGCCGATCATGCAGTCAGAGCCAGCGGCATACTTCGTCCATCTTAATCACCAGAAGTTATAAGGTTGGAGATTCTGACGCGCATGTACAGAGGTCCAGCGCGCAAGACATCACCTATCAACCTTCACGACCGGCGACGACGTCGAGGTATTCTTATTTCGCTCGTTCAGAGGATTTGTGGGTAGTCTTGAAGGAACGGGCTCGCCGGCGGGAGGCTTATAGGGTGCCGGCGTTCCAGCGGCTATCCTATGGGGTTCACGCCAGTGAAGAGGTCGGAATGCCTCCACCCCGCCTAGCTGCGCCACTCCTTCTAGACACAGACTTGGCAAGGCTGAGCGTCACCCCTTTCTCCCTAGAGATAGAAACAACACCGCTTCCGGCAGGGTTCCACCAGCCAAAGCTCACGCTCTACGACGGAAAAACCGATCCCTATATGCATGTAAGCCACTTCCGACAGGTCATGGCTGGACATAGGCGAAATGACGCCCTTATGTGCCTTATCTTCCCGTCAAGCTTGGGCGAGCTGGGCTTGAAATGGTTTGAGAGGCTGCCGAAGGGGAGCACAGAAAGGTGGCATCAGTTGGCGGAAGCCTTTGTGATGCGCTTCAAAACCAACACTAAGACGCCGAAGGAAGTTGACTACCTTTTCAGTGTCAAGATGGAGCCGAGCAACACGCTCAAGGCATACAACTCCAGATACTGGGAAAACCTTCAACGAGATCTTGGATTGCCCGGTCAACCTTGCAATCACGAAGTACAAGCGTGGTCTCCCGGTCGAACATAGACTGCGGGACTCGCTTATGATACATCAGCCGACATCTATGGGCCAGCTAATGCAGCGCATCAATGAGCACATCCGAGTAGAAGATGATGCGACAGCATCTATCGCAAAGGCAACACCGGTAGCAACAGATAAGAGGTCGGTTGGCAAGGTACATGCGGTCGGACAGGAGGCAAACCGTTCAAATGATCGCGCAGAGGAATCAGACCGTGGCTCAAATAGCAAAAATCGGGGTAGGGGTCGTCGAAATGACCGAGATGACTACCCCCGGGATGACGTCGCTGATGCAAACAGAAGGTTGAAGGCCAGGACAGGCATTACCACAGTTTTCAAGATTCCAATTTATCGCATACTTAGTGAAATCCGTGACGAGGATTATGTCCGGTTTCCTGCTAAGTGTAGACACCCCATTTTGACTGGCCCTAAGACTTGGGCATTTTATTTTGACCACCCTCACCAGAAAAATCAAATTGAAATTTTAATCCCAAAACTCACCCATTTTGGTCGAATTAAAATATTTTTATTTGAATTTATAATTTTGTATAATTTTATATAATTTTGTGTGTTTGTACAAATTTTTAGGTGTGTTTATATAAATTGGCATGTGATATTTTGTAAATAAAAAATGATAAAAAGAAAAAAAAAGAGAGGAAAATAGAAAATAAAAAAAGAAAAGAAAAATATGGTCAGAATGTTTTTTTGTTTGTTTTGTGGGTGGGATGATGATAACATAAAAAAAATGAAGAAAAGAAATGGGACGGTGGTAAAGAATACCTTTACAGAAAGAAAGAAAACAAGGGTGGAATGATAATGTATTCTTTTTTAGTGGAATTGTGCTGGAGAATGGCCATGAGTGGAACATTAAAAAAAAGGCATGAGTGGTGTTGATAGGGGGGCTCCCTCAATGGATTTTGATAGATTTTTTTTGGTCTTGAAAAACTCTCTCTCTGAAGCCCGAGGGGGGGGGGCTCTCTCCCTCTCTCACTCTCTCTCAAAAAAATGTAAAGACACACCAAAACCAACGGGGAGGGGGGCTAAAACACAGACCCAGCACACCATGCACACACGGCAAGTCCACCACCTTCCCAAGTCCACCACACCACACCACGCCAAACCCATGCACACACACACCAAACCCGTGCACCCAGCACATCACCATTGACACACACCACACACATCACACACAGCAGACACAGAGATAGACACCATCGACACGCATGGGTTAGGGAGAGACAGCACAGATTCACACACACAGACCCAGCTTCGGCACACACCACAAGAGACCCATGCACACACCCAGCATCACCACCGTTGCCATCACACACCACCACCGTTGCCATCACACACCACACCACACACTGCCATACTCACACACAAAGCTTGAGACACACAAATTGAGCTACACACACACACACTGTTTTGAGGGAGACATACACACAAGAAAAGAAAAAATACACTGACTATCTCTCTCTCTCTCTCTCGGGTTGGAGAGGGAGAACATGATCTGAGGGGCTGCTCTTTAAGCTAAAAACACACACACACACACACACAGAGGAGTCAGCCACCGTCATTACTTCTTCTTCTTGTTCTTCAGCTCTTGAAGCAGCAGTGGCGGCCAAGGGTTTCGACAAGCTCGAAGCTGGCGGCGGCGGTGGTGGTAAAGGAGAGGACAGACAGATACATGTGGGAAATGAGCTTCTCAAATGATATGAAAGAGAATTATTAAGCCAACCTGAAGCATGGGTTCTTCGTCTCTGCTGGGCTACTAGGTAAATTTGGCAAGCATAGGAAACAAACAACAATCAGAGTGAAGAATAGAAACAGTGGAAGGTTTCTATTGCAGAGAGAGACCCTAGCTCCGTCTTCATCAAACTTCATCAAGCAGTGCCATTCGAGCACCACCTGAAGACGCTTGGGTGGATGCACACCAGAGACACCTTCTCTACAAGAGGTGTTGGTTTTGTCCAGTTTCTAGTGATACCATGTGCATTATTGTTCCGAAGTGCGGCTGTTGCTTCGAATAATAACCCATGTGGATGTCATTCACATTGGGTTGGTGCATTTTTGATTGGCCGGTGGGCCGGCTTGACAGTGGGCCGGTTTTGTTTGAGTGTTGATGGGGCCTCCATTGAAGATGAATACATGGGTCGAGGCGTGAGGATCGATGGTTATTTGCAAGTTGATGAATGGCTCGGGGTTTAAAATTTTTATTTTATTTTGAGTTTGTGAGGTTTTATTTTATTTTATTTTTTTCTCCTCTCTCCCTCATTCGGATCTGTAATAATTCAAGTATTGTAATAATTCCCCCATCCCGCTTCTTTCTATCCCATTCTTTTATCGCTTTCCCTAACTGTGTGTATGTATATATCTGACATGCCATGCATATCCATGCTTTACATTTATGTCTCATGCATTAAGATTCGGCTACATTTACATGTGTGGATTTAATCAATTCTTTTGTGATTCTGTACGCTATCGTATATTTTGAGATGATTCACATGCCATATTTTAGAAGCCGAATCTTTAGTGCATCTCATGAGTGAATTGCATTAGGATTCTGTATATAAGATCATGCATATTTTACTAACTTTGTTTTGTAGTTGTTCGAGGGACGTCGGTCAATCTGTGAGTTTTTATGCTTTAGCATCCCATTTATGTGTGATTTGCTTATTATGTTTAGCATCCTACCATGAGGCTAATTGATTAAGTGATAAACTGTTTGAATGCCTGTGGATGAAGGCTTGTTACTTAAAATTGGAATGATTCAAAGATTGTATATTTTTAAGCCCACTTTGTAGTGGTGTAGACGTCCCCGAACGCCCCGGGAGGGTTAGGTCCCGTTCTGTTCATATTGGGGTCACTACAGTTCAAGGACTCAAATGTCACGGTTCTTAATCTTGAACCAAAGAGTCCAAATCCGGCAAATCGTTTTGAAAATAGATTTTTTTGAAAGAAGTGCCAAACATGGACTGCTTTGCCAGATAACAGAGTCGCCACCTAAATATTTTTTAATGGGAAATTTAGGAAACCCTGACTCGGTGCCAAAAGGCCACGTGTCCGTCATCACCAAAGTTGGCTCGGGAACTTGGGTACGATTGGGGAAGGTCACATCGTGAGCACCCCCGCTCGCCCGGTCAAAGACCGGCCTCTACTAACCATGATATCTGTTTTTGAAAACATTGTATGCTCTTATTCCGATTATTAGCCTAGGTTACTATGTGATGCTCGCAGCAAACAAATATAGACTGGGTCGCCTGAATTGGAACAAAACATTTCATGTTTGTTTGTTTGAAAATGGTTTGATGGTGCTACCCGCAGGTAGGCTAAGACGCGGATTTGCCACCCTCAGGTGGGCTTAGAAAAACATGATTTTGCCACTATCTAGTGGGCTTAAAACAAACAGTCAATGATTTGTTCCACTCCAAGTAACTCAACCTTCACCCACAGGCATTCAGGGCAGTTATATCACATAAGCAAATAGCCTCATGGCAAGCATGCTATCATGGCAACACTCACACGCATGCAAGGATGCTAAAGCATAAAACTCACCGAGTACTCCAAGCCAAAAACAGAAAACTGATTAGAAATCAATGCATGATCCTAAATATACAGGAATGCCTAATGCAACACATGCAATATGCAACTATAGCAGGCTCGGCTATTCTAAACATGGCACATGGAATGCTACAACTAACACGTATTCAATTTGGAATTGAAATACAAATGCAGTTTGTATGATGCGTCGAGCCCGGTGCGTGCAAAACAGATGAATGATGCAAACATGCTGTCATGCTGTATGCTAATTGAAATATGCCCTATATCTAACCAACGTAAGCGGGTAAATAAAAGGGAAGAAAGACGTGGGGTTGGAAGACATACATCACACTCACCCACACTTATTACAATTATGCCCTCGCGCAGAGGGTCCGAATAAATAATACAGTCCGAAATGAAAGAATAATACAGTCCGAAATATACAGTCCGAATAATATACAAATTAAAGAAGAAAGCGATAAACTGGCATGCAAGCCAGGGGATGCCTCGCTTCGTTCCGGATAATGAAATGATGTATGCTGGGCTGCCTTGCGCGGAAATCCACTGGGATGCCCCGATTAGCCTCTGTTTGCAATGTTCCTCGAAATACGTGCCAAGCCTCGGAAGACTGCTGATTCTTGATATGCTGCAACAGAGAGCAGGAAAGGGGCATAGCAATGTATTTCACAAATATATGCATGCCTCGATCCTCGTGCCACCAATCACGCATCTCGATGCATGATGGCCGAGGAGTCGGATTGCACAACTCAATATAGGATGGATGCAGATGAATGCTACAACAAAACCTAACTCCATCATGGGTGATCCGGAGTGTCGGTGACTTGGGAATTGAGACCCGTTCCGTCACTCGGAGTACGAAACGTGCCTCGTTTCCCGTGCCCGGGCTAACTCCTATCCCGAACACGATGCAATATGCATGATATGCATGAAATGCAACTAAGATACAACCTAACATGCGAAAGGCTATGAAATGGCATACACGATGCACGAGGAAACATGGCATACACAATGCGCTAATATACGGCCTAGCATACGCAATGCTATGGAATGAAATGGCATACACAATGCATAATGGACTTACACTAACATGAGTGGACCTCAGCCACACTCACACAAGAGGCCATCAGATGAAAACAAGACACCTCGAAATACGTGCATGCGTGCACGCAAACCGAGGACGGACCCTCAGGCACCGAAATGCCACTCTAATGAGACATGGCAAAGACATGGAATATGGTATGCAAACATGCAAAAATCAGTGGCAAAATGAGGGGGAAAGCAGCCCCAAAACAAGGCGAAATGACGCCCGATGTATGGGATCTCACCCGGAATGCGACACTAGGCATATGGAATGGCCTACAGCTATGCTAAACATGCATAATTTGGACATGAAGTGAAAAAGCAGAAGCAAGGCAGCCCCAAAAATAAGCATTTTTACAGTACAAAACATGGCCAATCAGTAAGCACAAGTAGGGCTAAAATGGCATACAAAAATGGGGCCAAGAGAGGGGTATTGAAACAAGTGATGTATGCGATGCTCAAACTGAAAAATTTCCTTCTACAACACTGATGAGGGACTGAAAATATGAACATTTACAGTAGATGACATCCCCCAACTCAGTATGAAAACATGCTAAAAATGCCATGCAAGATTGAGGGTACATAAGGCTATAACATGAGGTACCCCAAACATTCATCAAACCAGTAAAGACCCTTAATGAAATATGTCAAGAAGATCAAAATATGACTATTTCCAGTTCTGATGATGGCCGAAAACAGAAGCTAGATAAGCCTAAAAAGCATGCAAGAATGGGGGCCAAAGAGGGATATAAAGACAAGTATAGCATGGAGACCCCCAACAAGGTTGATCCCTTCTACAATGTTGTAGAGGGACACAAAATAAGCTTACGCACAGTTCATGACATGCTCCAAAACACACTACATGTAGGTCAAACAAATCATGCAAGTTTACGGTAAATTGGAAGAATTATGAAGCAAGTACATTATAGAGAGGCCAAACAGGGTTGAGCCCTTCTTCAATGTTGAAGGGGGGCTCAAAATAGGCCCACTCACAGTTTACCTCAGGCCCCAAAACAGATCACACACAGGCCAGAAATATCATGCAAGAAAATGGCATTCAAGAGGGTATTGAAGCAAGTGCAACGTGGGGGGCTCAAACAGTGTTGAGCCCTTAATGAAACATGAATAATGGCTCAAAATAATCCTAGTTCCAGTTAGGGTCGGAGCCCAACTATGCAAGAATAAGGAGCTAAAAATATAGACCAAGAAAAGAGCAAAAAGAGGGAAAATGAGACTCACCCTTGAAGACTAGTCTTTTATCAACTCTTGGCTTGAGAAAAGATGCTCCTTGCCTCTGGAAATGGCCTCCGAACTGCTGGTATGGAGTATGGATTGGTTGGCTTGGAGATGGAGTAGAAAATGGATCCAAGAATAAAGGGTTTTGGTGCTTGGAATATAGAGAGAGAGAGATTGAACGTAGGAGGCTCCAAACAAATTTTTCTAACCCCTGCAAATGGAGCTCAAGGGTTGGTTTTATAGAGGGAGAGAGGTGAGGCTTCTTGGAGAAGCCACAAGAGGCTTCTTGGAGAAGCCACCAGAAAGGGTCAAAGCTTCTCAAAGAAGCTAAGCAAAAGGGTCAAGCTTCTTCAGGAAGCTAAAACAAAAGATTCCAAGCTTCCTGAAGAAGCTAAAACAAAAAGATTCCAAGCTTCCTGAAGAAGCTAAAACAAAAAGTTCAAACTTCCCGGAGAAGCTTCAGCCGAAAAAAAAAAAATAAAAAAAAAAAATAAATAAAAAAAAAATAAATAAAAAAAAAAATTGATGGCCGACCGACCACTGTTCACCGACCATGCCGACCGAGCACTGTTCATCGACCATGCCGACCGACCTCGCCGACCGAGCACTGTTCACGGACCATGCCGACCGAGCTCGCCGACCGAGCACTGTTCATCGACCTCGCCGACCGACCTCGCCGACCGAGCACTGTTCATCGACCATGCCGACCGACCTCGCCGACCGAGCACTGTTCACGGACCATGCCGACCGACCTCGCCGACCGAGCACTGTTCACGGACCATGCCGACCGACCTCGCCGACCGAGCACTGTTCACCGACCATGCTGACCGACCACTGTTCATCAATGGTGCTGGTGGCAAAAAAAAAAAAAAAATCTGCGCTGAAGGTCCAACTTCAAATGGACATAACCCCTTCATGTGAACCCCTTTTCGGGTCATTCTGGTGTCCAAACTGAAGCCCCAGAAGTTAGCTTTCCAATGGCGCAAACCTCGCATCAAAATTCCAACTGTGCAAAAAGTTATGCTCATTTCGGTGAAGCCGCGCAGATGTTTTGGTCCAAAATGGGGTGTGAAATTGAGATTTGTCTCTCTCCTTGCTGAAGAAACTAAACCTTGGCCCTGCACACCTTTCTCCACCAAGTAAACCATCAGTAACGCCCAAGTCTTAAGGGTGGTCAAAAATGGTGTCTACAGTTGCCCCTCTTTGACAAAACTCGAAAGTCATAACAATGACGGGAGTGAATGTCAAAGTCCAGAGACGACCCATTTTTGACAAGGCCGAAGACTTAGACAAAGCAAACAAGATAACAAAGAAATGTGCCCGCAGGCATGCCCGCAGGCGGGGGGCAAAATGCAAAATGATATGCACAAAGCCGAATGTAACTCATGATCATGCAAAGCAGCAAACTGTAATGAAGCGCACACGCAACAGTTTTAAGCAAGAATGCAAAGCAACAACTACATTTCATGCAGTTTAAGAATGTGGAGAATTATTCAATTCTCGCCACGTCTCACACGGAGAAGATACGATACCTGCGCGATTCGTCTGGTCGCACCAGCCTCAAATGAACCGTACATACAATATCGTGCCTGCAAAAAGAGAGAAATTCAACAAGAACAATATGCTAACAACATATATTCAATGTGATTCCTGTGATTCCGAAAGTTTGACACACGCGGTGTCGGCGAGTGAATGCATAAAGCAGTGTGATACAGGTAAGGTGCGCAAGATAGCACGATAAAATGCATACACAACGCAAGTAATGTGCACAAAATAGTGCGATGCGCAAAATAGCGCGAGTGAAATGTAATGCACTAACAAGTACAGGTGAGACGCGCAAGATAGCGCAAATGATACAATGCACAAAATAGTGCGATACGCTAAACAGCGCGATTGATTTGAAATGCACAAGATAGAGCGATGTGATATGCAAAGCACAGGACAGTGCGATTGAGGTGCGCAAAATAGCGCGAATGATACAATGCACAAAATAGTGCGATACGCTAAACAACGCGATTGATTTGAAATGCACAAGATAGCGCGATGTGATATGCAAAGCACAGGACAGTGCAATTGAGGTGCGCAAAATAGCGCGAATGATACAATGCACAAAAATAGTGCGATGGTGGTGCGCAAAATAGCGCGAATGATACAATGCACAAAATAGTGCGATGGTGGTGCGCAAAATAGCGCGAATGATACAATGCACAAAATAGTGCGATGCGCAAAATAGCGCGAATGATAAACTGCACAAAATAGTGCGATGGTGGTGCGCAAAATAGCGCGAATGATACAATGCACAAAATAGTGCGATGCGCAAAATAGCGCGAATGATAAACTGCACAAAATAGTGCGATTGTGGTGCGCAAAATAGCGCGAATGATACAATGCACAAAATAGTGCGATGCGCAAAATAGCGCGAATGATAAACTGCACAAAATAGTGCGATTGAGGTGCGCAAAATAGCGCGAATGATACAATGCACAAAATAGTGCGATACGCTAAACAGCGCGATTGATTTGAAATGCACAAGATAGTGCGAGTGAGATACAACCACAAGATGCACAAGACAATGCAAGTGAGACACAAAGTGTAAGTGCACAAGACAGTGCGAGCGAGATAAAATGCACAAGAAAGTGCGATAAAATGCATCTTCTATGCAAGTATGGGGGCATTTTCCATGCAAAAGGTACGAGCATTTTCTATGCAAGTATGGAAGCACAATTTATGCAATATTGAAAGCAAGCATATTCTATGCAAGAATCATAACGATGCGTGGCACGCATGCAACAATAATGTATATGAAAGTTCACATTCTATGTAATAGAGGATCATCAAATATGTACTCTGGTGCCTCTGATTTGCCTCTTAGAGGACTTTGCAACACACTCAGCTCAAAAAGGGCACACCCTGTTCATATTGACGAGAGATAACATCTGCATGTGAAACCCTCGGGTGCTGCTTGGACTGCCATTCTGACTTGAAGCAGGCTTACACTTGGGGTCGAGATACACCATACTCCAGAGAAACGGCGAGGCCTGAAAAGGTGCACCTGGAATGCAGTCTCGAATTTTGCTAAAGTTGAAACATGCTAGGATGCTCCAAATTTTCCCTCTTTTCTTTTGCTTTACAGTTCGGAACCTAAATAGCTTCAGATAGGTCCTTGTTTTACTATTCATACTAATCGGGGGTGGACCCCGTGACTTGTTGAAAGAACCAATCCTGTTTTGCACAAATGTGGAGAATGGCACGGCACTCGGAGCACAAAACGATTTTATTTTTGAAATTGAGAGATGAGTTTTCGACCGGGTATTGAGCCTACGACTGAACACAGCAAAACGACTCAACAAGGAAATAAAAAGGCACACAACCTAGACACATCGAGTAACACTCGAAACGACTCAAAAGAAGAATCGAGATAAAACAAAAGACACGACACTCAGACGTGCACAGGGAGCCTGTTTCACCGGGTAGTGTTTCCCACCCTTTCTTATTTGTGTCTCTCATATCGCTCGGGCACTCAAGCTCGGCTTTTCTCACAAAACCTTTTTCTCACTTTTTTCTCTCATCGCACATCTCTCTATTCTTAAATCTCTCATTTTCATCCCTCCCCTGGGTGGTTGATGGATAAACAGCAAGTTGGGGCTCGCCCCTAGCATTCTGCTAGATTCTTCTTCTTCTGCTCACAGCTAGTGAATTCCTCCCACAGAGGGGTTGCGCTACAACTGGGTGTGTAGCAAATCTGCAGCTACATCGGTTGATGATGCTTGCTGGGAGTTTGGACGTGATAAGATCTGTCCAGATGATGGAGTGGAATATCTTGCCCATTCCAGTTCGTGCTTCGCACTTGGCTTGATACCTCGTTGCTTGGAGGATGTGAGAGCTTTCCCTTTGCGTTAGCTTCAGTTGTGCCCTTTCTGGCAGGTAGAGTGCCCTTTTGGCAATGTTGACAAAGGGAAAAGACAGAAACCTGACTCAACTGTGCCCCTAGTTCATCATTTTGACCATTTTTGTTTTTGCTTTCTACTAAAACAATTTTGACCAAAATGAGAGTTAGATTAACATGCTTGTTCGTTTTTGATTTGAAATCATGCAAGTCAGGCTATGAGCACTGAAAATTTTCCTTTTTTGGGTCCAAGAAATGGTCCAGTTTTGGAAAAGAATGGAATGATTTTCGAGAAATTAGTCAACCTCAGTAAAAATTCTCAAAAACTATTTTTGCAAACGGCCACTTGCTCAACGAGCATGAAACCTACTCTGAGATGCACAACCTCGGATCCAAGGAAAACTGCCCCGTGCTTGAAGAGAGCTGCATGGCAACGGAAAGTTGCCCCTTGTTTGAACGGCACCGCGGCGCATTGAATGGCAACGGAAAGTTGCCCCTTGTTTGAATGGCACCGCAGCGCACTGAATGGCAACGGAAAGTTGCCCCTTGTTTGATGATGCCGAGCGCATTGTAGTCAGTCCTCAGAGCGACGACAACCAACTCTCGGATACAGAGAAGGCAAGATGTCAAAACCATCACTGGACACAATCAAATTTGAATTGTTTTACGGCTGGACTTCAGAATGAAGTTGCCTACGTATCCCAAAGATGGGAATCAAGCCTTACGTAGTTCGGGGTTAAGGTACACTCGGGTATTTAACCTCTCCTTTTTATGCTCTAACTTTTGCCAAGGCGCCTGTTGCAGGTTTTCAACCTTGCGAGCTTTGTTTTTCTTTTTTTCTTTTTTTTTTTTTCATTTTTTTTCTTTCTTTTTTCTTTTTCTTTTTTTCTTTTTCTTTTTCTTTTTTTCTTTCTTTTTTTTTTTTTTTTTTTTTTTTTTTTTTTTTTTTTTCTGCTCTAACTTTTGCCTGGGTCGCCCTTCGGGTTTTCGGCCCAGCGAGCCTCTCAAAGGGTAAAAGTGTAACAGTCCATGCCAAATGGTTTGAGATTGAAGCCCTCTATATCCAGGAGAGTGGCTGTTGTATTGATTGCAGAAAGGATCCACTTTGGCTCTTCGAGCACATCGGATATTTTTTGCCCCTAGTTCGAGGGGTGCTTCTGTTCTAGCTTTGCAAGCTTCTTCTGATGAGGTCTGACCTTCTTGATCTGACTTTGGTGCCTCTTGTTCGAGGGCTGCTTCAAATCTGGCCACACAGGCCTACATGTGTTGACCGTTGAACATTCTGAATCAAGTTCAAGGTTTGAAGCAAAGGGGTTGAGTCTCGAGGCTGAGAGCGATCCTAAGCTGCACAATCTCAAGAGCGATTCCACACATGTCTTCGCAGGACCGCGCAAAACATTTTTTGAAAGTTTTTAAGAAAGCGACAAATCGCTCGCGCTGAAGACAGTGTAGGACCAATCTGGATCAAAGCCAGGGTCCTTCTCAGTACTCACTAACAAGCATGATTTCATTCATTAAGGGCTTAGCACGCCTCTCTTTCTCTCAATTTGATCAAAGTTTTGCAAATCCCGAGGAATTCCTCCTCTTTGTTTTCACCGCAGTGTTCAAAAAGGTTTTGAAAAACTTAGGTCATTACAATGACTTCAAGGCACAAGAGAGCAGGTGGAATGCACTGCCATTTCATTCAAATCCCGGCACAACTAGCACACGGCAGAAGCAAATGCGAGATGGAAAATCACTGCTGTTTCATTCAAAATCTGTTGGCATAACTGGCTCCCTGGCAGAAACAGACTCAAAACAAAACAAAAAGACAAACGCAAAACAAAATGGTGACGCCCGAGGTAACACCCCCGGAATCACCCGACTCCTATACAACAGGACTGACTCGATACAACAAGACAGACCCAAAACAAAAGAGACTGACTCAAAACAAAAAGACAGACTCAAAACAAAAACAAAAACTGACCCAATACCCAAGTCAGAAGCACAAAAACTGGTATTTGCAATTGCTCAAACAGTGCATGCCATCCACCAGTGGAGTAATCTGAGCGCCCGCAGGTGGTTCATCCCCGATCACATACATTATCCCCCAAGTTCACTGACCCAGTGCCGATAGACTTTGCTGAGCTCGGCGGGAGGATGACCCCGTTGTCAAATAGATCCTGTACTTCATGGCGAAGACGGAAGCAGTTGTGGTAGTATGGCCAGTTTGCTGATGGTATGCGCAGTACTGGGTAGCATCATGTGTAGCCGGAAGAGGGTTCGGGAGAGGCCGAGGCTCAAGGGGTTTGAGATGGCCTTGTCCAACAAGGATTTGGAAAGCTTTGGATAAAGGCATGTGGAGGGCATGGAAGACCCTCTGACCTCGGGGTTGGTACTTCTGGGTTTGTGGATTTTTGCTGGACGCACCAGCAAAGGGATTGGCAGGTGCTGGCCTGGTTTGCTGATCTCTTCTGAGTGGAGGGTTAGAGCTAACAGGATTGCCTCTGGTATAACGGCCCTTCTCCCGGCTTCCTTGTTCAAACTGCCCCCAACTTGAGTGGCGAAAGTGTCGTCCACAGTTTTTGCAACAACTGCGAGCACTTGCTCTTTGTTCAGTCCCTCGGCTTTCAAAGCCTCAACAGCCAACAGAAGATGTTCATGGGGATCCATGCCGCCCCTATCTTGTTCTTTCCACTCGCTCCACTTTGCCAAGGGATTGGCCTTCCTCAAATGTAGCCCGTCCAAGACTGGGGAGCCTTTTGACATGAAACTCCCAGTATGTGTGGTCGATGGAGCCAATGTCCCAGAGGCCAGATCGTCACAGTTCTTTGAAGATCTTTATCATCCTCATCAGCTCGGAAGTAGTGGGTTCATGGGTTTGAGATGATTGGGGTTCAGGTGCACCCATCATGCATAAGTCCATGCTTTCTGGGATAAACACCTCAGGCTTGGGTAGATGGGCCGGGGTGATGTATATGCTGGGGTCATAGGTGGATGGCAGTGTATGGATGAGATTGAGGTAGGTGGGAAATGTTTGGTCATTGGGGTCTGAAGGTGGAGCTATCGTCCGGTTGTCGATGAGATTTTGGACCTCATGACGAAGGCGGTAGCAACGGTCGGTGCCATGACCGCGCTGCTGATGGTACATACAGTACTTGGGGGGTTATGTCTGGCTGGGAGTGGGTTGGGAAGAGGTTGAGGATCGAGGGGTTTGAGATGCCCTCTTTCCATCAGGAGTTTTAGTGCGCTAGTCAGGCTCATATAGAGGGGGTGAAAGTTCTGCCCTGAGCTCGGGCTGGGTCGGCTGTTTGTAGGCTTGGATTGGCAAAAGGGTTGGCTGTGGCGACTGTATTGATTTCAGTGGGTTCGGGAATAGTGCTACTTCCGGCATTGGTACTCCTTGAAATCACC
The DNA here is from genome assembly GCA_030407325.1 of Camellia japonica. Classification (NCBI taxonomy): domain Eukaryota; kingdom Viridiplantae; phylum Streptophyta; class Magnoliopsida; order Ericales; family Theaceae; genus Camellia; species Camellia japonica. The sequence goes on along the minus strand of JAPPVO010000017.1, from coordinate 21,579,329 downwards.
CTCCTTGTCGGTTCACTTGTTCTGGGAATGATCCCACTGTTGAACGCATTCTCGACCTGACCCCCAGTTCATGCAAACTTTTGAAAGTGAATAGCGGAGCCACTATCAATTTTGCAACATATCATGCTCGAGGTTTCGCACCATCATCTGCACTTGATCCCTCTCAGAAGGGCGGCGATCTGTCATCTGTGCTGCCTTTGCTCTCCACCTCGCAACAAATTTCACAAAAGGCTCTTTTGGGTTTTGGCGGGTTGCTTCAAGCTCTTGGATGGTCATTTCAACTTGGGTATTGTAGGAATACTGATCGACAAAGGCCTCAGCCAATTCTTCCCAGTTTTGCTTCACTTTGTCCTCCAACTTAGCGTACCAAGTGGCTGCTACACCGGACAGGGTTCTTCCATACAGAGAGAGTTTCTGTGGCTTAGTCAGACCCATCGGCTTTAGGACATCCAAGAAAAGTCGGATATGTACCATTGGATCCCCAGACCCGTCGAAACGGTCAATATGTGGCATTTTGAATCTGTCTGGGAGCCGGAGCAGACTCAGTGTGCCCATCCTCAATGTCGGGAATGGAGTTAAGGCCCTGTGCCTTTTTGAATTGCTTCTCAAGGTTCGCAATTTTCACTGCGGTCAGATCGAGGTCATTAGCATCAAGGGGATAACGCCTCTCATTAGGCTGCACCAGGGGTCTGAAAACTTGGGCTTGAGCCAACCCTTCTCGAGGATCGGACCTGCAAATCTTCAACTGGCGGAAGTGGGTCAAAGTTCGGCTGGGGTCCCAAAGCTGGATGTGAGGCAGATGCCCCAGATGGGCGCTGCGTTTCAATACTGGTCTCAGCCTGCATGGCAGTTCCCTGATTCAACGCTGCTACACGGCACAAATTCTTCCGAACCCTGTGCCATCACTGCTGATTCTGAACAAGGTGATGTGACTGGTGACTGACGGATCAGATGAACCGGTGAGCCCTGACTGGCCTTTCTTTGCCTTGCCTCAGCGAAAGAACACTGGTTGCCCTTGAATTGAATTTCTGACCTAACAAAGTCTATCAGCACTAGTCCAATGTACCCGGGGGATATCGGAGCCTTCTGAAGCTATGGTTCCAGGACTACCTAGCAAAAGAGAAAACGGACAGCATCTCAGCCAATTTCACCAAACAAAGATAAAGATGAATGAGTGTGCCTCTACTGAATTCTGCCCCAAATTCTGCCTCAAAACTGAATCTGATACCCTCAGGTAACTGATTCCAAAATACTGATGCCCGCAGGCCTGATACCCAAAATACTGAATTGGTGCCCGCAGGCCTGATGCCCAAACTCGCAAACTGATACATGCATTCCCTGTAGAGCACACTCTAACAAGCACATAACAGATAAGTGAGAGCCAAAACACCCCTATGTTGGGGTAGGGTTTCCCTGTCCTATTTTGTCAGGAGCTAGGGTTTCACTACGCACGCAGCGGTTTCAAACAACCTATAAACGGGTAAGCAACCTGTCCTAGTTTGGAATGGTCACTATGGATCCGAATATGCACTAGGTCGAATGGTCAAAAAGGGTGCCCCGGTAAAACCGGGGTTTGTGTTCCCATGCTGTCAGAGCCCAGAGCCGATCAGCCTTACGGACATGACTTGACAAGACAAGCCTCCGGCAAATCGTTCGGGAATGGCATATGGCAAACACGGTGTCCTAGGCGCACCAATGCAAATGCAATGCAAAGAAACACACAAGTGTAGTCAAAACAGATATCATGAGTTCGAGTCAAGTTCTCTAAATCCCCAGCAGAGTCGCCAGAAACTGTAGACGTCCCCGAACGCCCCGGGAGGGTTAGTCCCGTTCTGTTCATATTGGGGTCACTACAGTTCAAGGACTCAAATGTCACGGTTCTTAATCTTGAACCAAAGAGTCCAAATCCGGCAAATCGTTTTGAAAACAGATTTTTTTGAAAGAAGTGCCAAACATGGACTGCTTTGCCAGATAACAGAGTCGCCACCTAAATATTTTTTAAATGGGAAATTTAGGAAACCCTGACTCGGTGCCAAAGGCCACGTGTCCGTCATCACCAAAGTTGGCTCGGGAACTTGGGTACGATTGGGGAAGGTCACATCGTGAGCACCCCCGCTCGCTCGGTCAAAGACCGGCCTCTACTAACCATGATATCTGTTTTTGAAAACATTGTGAGTTCTTATTCCGGTTATTAGCCTAGGTTACTATGTGATGCTCGCAGCAAACAAGTATAGACTCGCCTGAATTGGAACAAAACATTTCATGTTTGTTTGTTTGAAAATGGTTTGATGGTGCTACCCGCAGGTAGGCTAAGACGCGGATTTGCCACCCTCAGGTGGGCTTAGAAAACATGATTTTGCCACTATCTAGTGGGCTTAAAACAAACATTTGATGAATTGTCCAATCAAGTAACTCAACCTCCACCCACAGGCATTCAAGGCAGTTATATCACATAAGCACATAGCCTCATGGTAAGCATGCTATCATGGCAACACTCACACGCATGCAAGGATGCTAAAGCATAAAACTCACCGAGTACTCCAAGCCAAAACAGAAACTGATTAGAAATCATGCATGATCCTAATATACAGAATGCCTAATGCAACACATGCAAAATGCAACTATAGCAGGCTCGGCTATTCTAAACATGGCATGTGAAATGCTACAACACGTATTCAATTTGGAATTGAAATACAAATGCAGTTTGTATGATGCGCCGAGCCCGGTGCGTGCAAAACAGATGAATGATGCAAACATGCTGTCATACTGTATGCTAATTGAAATATGCCCTATATCTAACCATCATAAGCGGGTAAATAAAAGGGAAGAAAGACGTGGGGTTGGAAGACATACATCACACTCACCACACTTATTACATTATGCCCTCGCGCAGAGGGTCCGAATAAATAATAATACAGTCCGAATAAAAGAATAATACAGATTTCTAATTAATTAACAAATTAAACAAAAAGTAAAACTGGCATGCAAGCCAGGGGCTGCCTCGCTTCTGATGAATGATGTATGCTGGCTGCCTTTGCGGAAATCCACTGGGATGCCCAATTAGCCTCTGTTTGCAATTTCTCGAAATGCGTGCCAGACTCCGAAAAGTTGCTGATTCTTATTTTGCTGCAACAGAGAGCAGGAAAAGGGCATAGCAATGTATTTCACAAATATATGCATGCCTCGATCCTCGTGCCACCAATCACGCATATCGATGCATGATGGCCGAGGAGTCGGATTGCACAACTCAATATAGGGTGAATGCAGATGAATGCTACAAAAACCTAACTCCATCATGGGTAATCCGGAGTGTCGGTGACTGGGAATTGAGACCCGTTCCGTCACTCGGAGTACGAAACGTGCCTCGTTTCCCGTGCCCGGGCTAACTCCTATCCCGAACACGATGCAATATGCATGATATGCATGAAATGCAGCTAATATGCAATCCTAACATGCACGATGCTATGAAAATGAGATGCCTTGAAATGCGTGCACGCGGGCACGCGAACCGAGGCGATGATCCTAAGACATGTAACGGAATATGCAATGCAATTGGACTTACACTAACATGAGAGAGCCTCAGCCACACTCACATAAGAGGCCGTCGGATGAAAATGAGATGCCTCGAAATGCGTGCACACGGGCACACAAACCGAGGCAATGACATAAAGGCATGAAAATGCAAATTGGGCTTACACTAACATGAGTGGGCCTCAGCCACACTCACATAAGCTGCCGTGAGATGAAAATGAAGTGCCTTGAAATGCGTGCATACGGGCACGCAAACCGAGGCAATGATATATAGGCATGAAAATGCAAATTGGGCTTACACTAACATGAGAGGGCCTCAGCCACACTCACATAAGCTGCCGTGAGATGAAAATGAAGTGCCTCGAAATGCGTGCCCATGGGCACGCAAACCGAGGCATGGCCCTAAGGCACAGAAATGACATGCGAATGAGATGTGACATATGGCATATGGAAAATGCAAATTTCAGTAGCTAAAATGATGCACAAATAGCCCCCGAATTATGACAAAATTACACCCGATGCCCGAAATGCGATGTAATGCACCCGAAATGGCTTACAGCCCTACTAAACATGCACAACATGGACATAACATGTAAAACAGTAGCAAGGCAGCCCCTAAACTAGCATTTTTTCAGTACAAAGCAAGGCTAAACAACAACCACAAGTATGGCAAAATTAGCTTGCAAAAATGGGGAAAAAGAGGGAAATTACAAAGCAAGTAGTATATACAATACTCAAAATGAAAAACACAGTTCTACAAAATTAAAGAGGGGCCAAAAATATGCACATTTACAAGAGATGACATCCCTCAATTCAGTATGTAGATAGGCTAAACATAGCACGCAAAATGATGAGCCAACAAGGGCTATAACATGAGGTACCAAAAGCATGCATCAAACAAGATAAGACCCTTGATAAAACATGAAGAATGGGTCATTTTAAGAAACTTTCTAAGCCTGATGAAGGATGAAAACAGAAGCTAAGAAAGCCGAACAAAGCATGCAATTTTACGGAAAAGATGAGGGATATAACATGAAGTACCAAAAGAATTCACCAAATGGCCTAAGAACCTTAATAAAAAATGATGAGAAGGCCAAAACAAGGCTCTTTTCAGGCCTGATGAAGACTCAAAACAGAAGCAAAATAAGCTCAAAGAGGCATGCCAAATAGGAGTAGAACATGAATTCAAAGCAAGTGGCATGTAGAACATGAAAACCAGGTTGAGCCCTTCTTCAATGTTGAAGAGGGGCTCACAATAAGCATAAAATCAGTTCATGAGATGCTCCAAATCAAATCACAAATAGGCCAAATAAACCATGCAAGTTTACGGAAAAGATGGAGAATTACAAAGCAAGTGCATGATAGAGTCATCAAACATGATGGATCCCTTCTTCAATGTTGAAGAGGGGCTCAAAATAGGCCCACTCACAGTTTATAACAGGCTTGAAATCAGATCACTCATAAGTCAAATAAAGCATGCAAAATAATGGCATAAAGAGTGATATTGAAAGAGGTGTGTCATGGAGACACCAAACAGAGTTGAGCCCTTCTACAAAGTTGTAGAGGGGCTCAAAATAAGCCTAAAACCAGTAGGGGTCGGAGCCCAAAACAGAGAGTAAATAGGGTAAAGAATTGATCCAAAATTATGCTAGAAAAAGGGAATTAGTGGCTTACCCTTGAAGACAAGTCTTTTGTTGCTTCTTGGCTTGAATTTGCTAGTCCTTAGCCTTTGAAAATCACTTCTTTGCTGCTGGAATGGAGGTGGTGATGGTGGTGCTTAGGGTTGATGAAGAAAGGAGCTAGAGACTTGAAGCTTTTTAGGGTTTTTGAGATAGAAAATGGAGGTTTTGGAAGAGAAGCTCTTGAGATCAAATGTTGTAACCCTAGGGAAGGAGCTGTCCAGCCCCTTAAATGGACCAAAAAGGGTGTAAAAGGGGAGGGAAAAGCACCCAAGCTTTCCCTCCCAAAATATCCCCCGGAGGGGTGAGATATTTCAAAAAGCAGCTGGACAGCTGTAAAGAGGTGAAAAACAGAAAGCTGGCCGGCCAGGTGGCTTTCTGGAAGGTGGCCGGCCGGCCACCCCAACTGGTCGGCCAGCCACTCACCCTGGTCGGCCGGCCATGGCCAAAAATGGGACAAAAAAATTGCTGGCCGACCACCATGTTTTAGGGTCCTCCCAGGTGTGTAGAATAAGGCCCCAGGGTTGGAACTTGGCAACACTGAAACAGGAGTCACAACATTGCACTTGAAGAAGAGGCTCAAAAATGAAAATCTGAATTACTGGCCGACCACCACTTTTTAGTGTCCTCCCATGTGCCCTCATCACAAATATGTAGTCCCGGCTCGAAGAAAATATCCCTAGGGTGTTCAACATTGGCCCGGAAGTGAGCAAAACGGGCGCCGGAGGAGCAAAACTGGTTTTCTGGAACAATTGCTGGCCTCCACCCTCCAGTGATCTTCTTGATGCTAAAACAGAGGTACCTGCCAAAATTGAACAAAAATCGATGCAAAATGAGTGCTCGGGGCCCAAACCGCGAGGTTCGGGGTCCCGAAAATGGGCCGTGAGCACCGAAAGTGGCGTTCGGCCACGAAGTGGGTATCAGAGGCTCCAGGGTCCCTCGGTATGATAAAACAGAGGCACTTGCCAAATTTGAACAGAAACCGGTGCAAAATGAGTGCTCGGGGCCCAAACCGCGAGGTTCGGGGTCCCGAAAATGGGCCGTGAGCACCGAAAGTGGCGTTCGGCCACGAAGTGGGTATCTGAGACCCCAGTGTCCCTCGGTATGATAAAACAGAGGCACTTGCCAAAAACCGGAGAAATCAGAGATGGTTGTGAGCGGTCCCGAACCGAGGCACACGGCTTGACGGCTCCGAAAATCGGGAACCGGGCTCCGAAATGGGCGAAATGGCCTACGGCCACGAAAAGTAGCCCACGGCCACCGAGAGATAGTCTACGGGACCACTCCCTCCCCTCAGGAAAGAAAACAGAGAAAACCGAGTCTGGTTCGCAAACCGAGACAAGGCACAGAAGAGAATTCGGAAGTCCGGAGGCAAGGCGCACGGCCGCGACTTTGAGACTTCTGAACGAGCACAACATGCAACATCACCGAGCGCTCAACCAGTGACGTCTGAGTCTTAAGTTCGGTCAAAAATGAGGTGTCTACATATACCAATTTGGAGATTACAGAAAGATTACATTAGAGGAGGAACTCACACTCTCCTCACTCACCCACTCTCCCGTCTTCCTCGCTCACACCGAGGGAGACGGTCTTTCCGCCTCACATCTCGCACACTCTTTGGTAGTTGCTCACTCTTGGCTCTCACTCACTCTGCCTCTCTCACACCCCTCTATATATACATATACATGGTATGGGAGAGTTGGAAAAACACAGCTGGTTGAACACATGGCCAGCTGTGTGCTTCACATGGCCAGCCTTTTCCTCATGGCTTTGTAGTTGGCAAGCATGGCAAGCCCCTCATGTGGCTGCCAACTCAAGCCCCTCATGTGGCTGCCAACTCACTGATGGGTTGATATTCCTACAAATCACCCCCTCAACCTATGTGAGGTGATCCACAGCACACCTTGCTGTTAATCTTGTCATGCCCAAATTCAACATAGTTTGCATCTCCTCACTGAGACGCTGCATCCCTTGAAAGCTAGAGATAATACACCAAAGATACAAGAGAAGGAGGGAATCCTACATCCTCAACTCAACTCACACCACTCTCTGATTTGGAGAGAGCCTCTGCTCCTATCTCCTACAGATCTCTTCCACGCTTCTGTCTCGGATGTCTATACCTGCTATGCTTGAACTTGCGTAACCAAGATATCCGACACCCCCTGATTGGATGTCCTGCACCCCCTGCTGGGATGCCCTTGACTGTCATGCATTACCTCGCAGGACCAGTCATTGGAGCAATAGAAAACTCGTTGTTTATCCCATCAACGTCCTCTGTCTTCTTTGCTCGGAGCTTTTCCTCTGAACTTTCAGCCTTTGCCCTCTGCACTTCTAAACAACCTCCTGGCGTTTCCACATACGCTTGTTGTTTGTGCCTTTGCAATCCCTGATTTGCTGTCCAGTAGATTGATGGTTGACAGTAGCTCCATCTGTCAAAGCATCGTCAGCTATGCAATTCCCTGCATAGTGCCCGCACCCATGGCTTCTGGTCTCCCTGCGTCGAGCTCGCTTGAGAGATCCACATCAACTCTATCCTCCGCTGCCATGGAAGAAACCTCCATAGAAGAAAAAAGACTTGCCACTCGTTGGCGCGCACTCTTGCGTTTGTCTCAATTTCTCTGTCTGGAAGTTCCTGTGAACTTTCAACAACCCGCTGCTGCATACTCTTCTCGCGCCTCTGTACCATTGTACCCTTGCACTACTGCACGTCTGCATTTATGCTCCTGCGCTTAGTATGCTCCTCTGCAACTATTGTTCTACACGTCCATATATCACCAGTACTTACTCGTATACAGTAGCTTCAACAGCTACAGCATTTCCCTGAGCCTGAACTGGTTGCCAAATCATCTATCCGTCGATGAATGGTCTTCTCTTTTGATTGAACCAAATCCTCTGATGACGTCAACAACCAGGAAAGTTCCCAGGAAAGACTGGTGGGGTCACACCCGGTCCCACTTAAGAACCAGTCTCCTTAGACACTGTCTTTTTGACAGAACTTTCCTAGACATTGTTGATCTTGAGATAATCATACCTGCAATCCTCTGATCGCCTGACCAATCCTGATCTCCCTCGATCTGCCATTTAATCAAGCCTGATCTCCTCTGGTCTTCAATGATCTATCTCGAGTTGTACCTGGTTGTCCAATCTGGTTAGAATCTACCCATTCTAACCTCTTCAGTGAATCCGCAGCGTTCCACAATATCTGGCAACCTCCCTCCGAGTATTAAAGATGACAAACTTCCATGTTTAACAATCTTTAAAAAACCGTTCAGAATTTCACTATTCTGACCTCGCGGTTGCGTCCGGAACGGTCCGATTAGCTAGGACCAACCTTCGCTGCACTTCCGGGGACCTCATTGAAAACTATTCCCGAAAGCTGGGCCACATCACAATTTTCTGAAAATTCTGGGCCAAATTGCAATTTTCAGAAGTTCAGGGAATATTCTGTGTACCAACAGAATATTCCGTCTGCTGCACCCGATGCCGTCCGTCCCTTTAATCTGCCTTCCTTTTACAAAAAACTCCGTCTCCAAAATCTGACCGTACGGATGTGTCCGGAATACTCCAAATAGTTAGAAACCACTATTGGATCGCCAAAAACGGACTCCAAATGGCTTAGACCTAGCCAAAACATTTTGTACGCCTCAGATCTGCGGCTGCACCATAGCCGCGAAGCACTGGATCTCCTCCTGCGGCTGCACCATTGCCGCGTAACACTGGATCGCTCTCTGCCTCTGGCTGACGTAGCAGACACGTGGTAGACACGTGCCAGTCCCTGACTGGCCCACGGTGCCACGTGTGATGACGTGGCAGGCCACGTGGCGCTGACCTGGCAGCCACGTGGCGTTGACTGGCCAACACCTCTGCTGACGTGTTGACGATGTGGATGCTGACCTGGCGTGCGCGTGCCAGACACGCGCGGCCCCCCACTCGTCTTCCTCATCTGCCGCGCGTGGCAGCGCGTGGGATAACGCGCTTCTCCCCACCGGCGCGTGACGGCGCGTGTCGCGAGTGGGATTCACGCGCCTTCTTCAGGCAGCGCGTGAGGGTGCGTCCGGTATCCCCTGGGCTTCTGCTTTATGTTTTTGGACTCCTCTCGTCGAGCCCTTGCTCCTGGTATGCTCAAATCCTGATTTTGAGCAATCCGATTTCTGGGCAGATTCGAAACAGCACGGGTTTTTGTTCCGAAACGCCACCGACGAGGCTCTGATACCAATTGTTGGGATCCGGGATCCCGCCCAAGACCTTGCGGAAATTAAACCAAGCA